>ARYC01000828.1:0-120535 GCA_000711775.1 Oxytricha trifallax | reverse complement strand
TAAGAGTTCATTAAATGTGATATATTTTATTAATTTAAATCTAAAATCTATTTATAAGGATTCATTCTTCCATCTCTCGCATAGATTATTGCTATATATTTATGTTACTCTTTTTTAGATTCTTGAATTAAGCTACTAAATTGATGTACAAGTCATTCATAAGGTGATACAGCAGTCTTATGTTGTGAGTCTTAATTTAACTTAAGTAAAATTCGGCTCCATTAAATTATGGGGTATAAAGAACGTTATACACAGGAGTTATGTTTAATTTTTCCAAAGCTTTATTATTAGACTCCTTAGATTTTTACAAAGAGTTACCAAAAAAGATGATATTCATTTTCATTATATCTCTATATGTTTATATTCTAAGTTCATTAAAAAATTCTATATGCTACTCTAGTTTAATAAAGAGAGGATGAATGACATAACTTTTTTAAAGATGAATCCTTATAAATTATCTGCTAAAATTGTATGACCTTATTCTTAGTTATAACCTTTGAATTTGAGGTACTTCTTATACCTGGGCTTATTAAAAAATGTTGTAGGAGTACACAGCTTCATTAACTTGTTTGAATTTATTTTATTATCAACTACCCCTTCATTTAATCATCAAAATAACTTATATTATTACAATAAAATGCCTCTGTAAAATTCAATCACTCTCTTCATTCTAGTTAGAGTCTTGAAAGTAATGAATTTCTTTTATAGAAATTAGCAATATTTTATAATGCTCATGTTAGGAAATTGTCGATCAAATATTTGGCTAGCTAATCTCGGGAGAAACGTAGTAGTTTTAATTTTTGTAGAGATGCAGAAATGATTGATTTTAACTTGATAGATTATTTTTATTAATTGATTCATGCTTTATTTTATCAAGTACTAATAATGATTTGCTAAAAAGCTAACAAGCAGTAATACCTAGCATTTTAAGTTTCTTATGCTTAAACAGAGCAATTGCTTTACAATTTAGGATATGAGACTTTTTCTATATTAATATTCAAACCATATCAAGACAAAACATAAAATCTCTATATATATATGTTTGACGAGACCCCCCCTCCCCTCAGCCGAGACCTCTTCCTCAACCGAGACCCCCTCCCCCCCTCAAACTGAGAATCCCCTTTTATTATAGTTTTTTTATGAATTTTTTTTTTGCTCAGAATAAATTTCTTGCCCTTCGGGCTGATATTACTATTAAAAATATAAGTTCTTTTACGTGCGTCGACTTTTTTTTAGAACATACTCCCCTATGGAAATATTTATAATAAGGTTTAATTTTGACTATCATGATTAATAATATGATTTAATTGATAGACATAAATTTGAATTCAGGATTTTTTATAACTTAAATCACTTACTCTCTACTATATAGTAAAAATTAATATAAAAATTTTTCCTATTATTTTTAACTTCATTTAAATATAAAAACTTTTATTATTATTACTTATTTAGTTAATTACTATTAAAATCTTATTTCTTAAGCTTAGTTTATTGAAAAATTAAAGACAATTTTTTATGTTTAGGATTACCATTTAAATATATATATGAATAAAATAAGATTTTAATAGTAATTAACTAAATAAGTAATAATAATAAAAGTTTTTATATTTAAATAAAGTTAAAAATAATAGGAAAAATTTTTTATATTAATTTTTACTATATAGTAGAGTGTAAGTGATTTAAGTTATAAAAAATCTTGAATTCAAATTTATGTCTATCAATTAAATCATATTATTAATCATGATAATCAAAATTAAACCTTATTATAAATATTTCCCTATGGGAGTATGTTCAAAACAAAAGTCGACGGGCATAGTGCAACTTAACAAAATATATTTTTAACAGTAATATCTGTCCGAAGGGCAAGAAAATTATTCTGAGTAAAAAATAAATTCATAAAAAAAAACTATAATAAAAGGGGATTCTCAGTTTGAGGGGGGAGGAGGGAGTCTCGGTTGAAAAGGTGAGGGAGTCTCGGTTGAAGAGGGGAGGGGGGTCTTGGTCAGAACATATATCATCATAAATAGACTCTAAATTATATTCCTCGTTTTTTAAATTTGCCTAATTTTATTAAAACTAGAAATATCCTTAGCTTTTTCTTTTGAATTATATCACTTAGACATCTGATTAATAAGTTTTGGAGTTTGATTATTCATGATTTATAATATAAGATTTATAATTATTTAAATAACGCTATTTATTTAAATAAAAACACTTTTACAGTCTATATCAATATATTAGTATAAGATTAATAAATAGAGTTATATTTTATTGCAGGGCTAAGGACCAATCAACTAAAAACAGAACATAATTTGATAATACAATATTTAGAGAATACATTTGAATTTGGAAAATTAAAAAAAATTAATAAAATAAATCATTAAATATGTGGCAATTAACTTTCTGGAAGCCTAGATAATATGGTAGTATTGTGTTGTTCGATAGAAAATTTAAAATTTGTTGGACTTTACTATTGACGGTATCTCTCTATCGCATCCCTGAAGTGAGAATAATCGACTTAAATTTTAAGTGATTTGTTTTATAGAATTTTTTTCTCCAAAATTTAAGTCGATTATTCTCACTTCAGGGATGCGATAGAGAGATACCGTCAATAGTAAAGTCCAACAAATTTTAAATTTTCTATCGAACAACACAATACTACTATATTATCTAGGCTTCCAGAAAGTTAATTGCCACATATTTAATGATTTAATTTATTAATTTTTTTTAATTTTCCAAATTCAAATGTATTCTCTAAATATTGTATTATCAAATTTATTAAATGTGTAAAAATGATTTTTTAGAAAATTTGGTCGGAGATAAGCTTACTGGCTTACGTTATAAGTTTTAAATATATTTAGTAATCCAAAAATATGATAATGTAGCTCAAGAACGAGCTAGTATAAAGTAGTTCTTACAACGATGTGACACAAGAAACTAAGTGCAATTAAAATCACAACAAAATTCAAAATTTATATATTTAAAAAAATAAAGATGTAAAACTCTCAAGATTTTCCAATAGGCAATGATAAAAAAGAGATGGAGGTCATTAAAGGGTATATATTTATAAATATTCATGGGAGAATTCTATTAATTACATATATGACTATAAATGGTCCATAAATTTCCAAGGAGACTTGAAAGTATTTAAAATGTGGAAGAAAACGGTAAAAAAATGATGTGAACAAATATTATAATCTTACGAAGTCGTAATAATGTACAATACTATAAAATTAGGTAAGGAATTCCTAATGATACAATCTCTGATGATTTCTTAGAATGATTAAAATCAATGTTTAGAGAGGGAATATTTATATGTGATTTGTGAATTTATAGAAAAATCTTGCAAGATATTCATAAAAGATCATAGTTATGATAAAGTTAAGAAAAGGAGGGATCTAAGTTACATTATAATAAAATACATATAAGTTCTGGCATGTACAGATCAATAAAAAACCAGTGCTTCAAAATAGGTATAAAAAATACCTGACATGCTACTGTTAATGTCATATTTCAAGAAATGGTATGCATTCTGAAAAGCTTTAGTATCTAATAGATGATTTAGTACATAGTTCCAAATAAGCTCAATTTATGATTATTTGCGAGACCAAATTCTCTTCATTTAGTAAAAGAAAGACAGAGTAATGAGTTTTTGTGATTTTAATACACAGTTTTATTATTTGGTAAAAATTTTAAAAATTCGACGAATTTTAAGAAATAATACAGTAACTTACATTTATTGCATATAATATTTAAATAACTTTATTAGAAATTACTAGTTTTATTTATTTTTTTGTAAGGCAATCGAAAAATATTGCCCAACTTTTCTCGATTTGCCTACATTTTCTATATTTACTTGATTAATGATTTATTCTTATAAATTTATTTATTAATTTTCACGTTTTATATAAGTTAGAGTATATGCAAGATCTTATGTGAATAAATGATTCTTCATTTTATCATAAAAGTTCAATGGTTTTAGTTTTATTGATTAAATTTAAACTACATTATTATAATCTAACTATAGAAGTTTTAAGATTAAGCTATAATTAAAATAATAGTAAAAACCTATTAATTACAAATATATTATAAAAAATATATCAATACTTATTACTCAATATATTTATAGAATTATTAATGATTAGATTTTAGACAACTAATGTTCAGTTAATAAAATAACCTAACAAATACAAAATTGTAAACATTACATTATGTTAGTCAAACTTTAATTATTTCTAAGAATTTATAATAATCATGATTTATATTTTTAATTTATAAGATGCTTTCATTTATAGTATATATATTGCATTATAATTTTTTCACGCTATATTAATTAATATGGTCTCCTATTTTTTTTAAAAACCTTACCAATTGTAGAAATACATTTGATTTGGAATTTAAATTTAAATTATCTAATTAAATTTATAGCAATTAATTTTATTCTAACCTAGACAATATGGTACTTGTTTGAAAGTGAATTTAAGATTAGCTGGACTTTACTATGTGCAGTATCCCTTTATCGAAGTCCTGGATCGAGATAAATGGACATTAATTTTGGGAGATTTGACTTGTAAATTCTTTTTGCCATTATTAAAATCATCTTATCAGAAATGCTATAGAGGGGTACCACCAATAGTAAAATACATCTGATTTTGAATTCTCTATCGAACAAGTACCATTTTGTCTAGGTTCGAATATAGTTAACTGTTACAATTTTAATTATATAATTTTTAATTATAAACTAATTTTCCAAATAAAATAAGTTTATACAATATTAATAATAATAAAATTAATAAGTTTAAATAAAGAATAATTATCTTGATTGTTTATCAAAAATACCTTTTCTTATGAAAGTTATACCCCAAAATTGAAAAGCTTTTCAAATTTATTAAAGCTATTCTTAGGATCACATATTATTACATCACAATCCTCATTAGTGTTTTTAAATAGGACTAACTAGCCATATTATAGCTCAAATGAACTTGGCCCTGAATCGTCTTCATTAACTTTAATGAATGGAAGATACTTTTTGGGAACTGCAAATTTATCTACTACATTTGATGAGGAGTAATAAGGATAAATTTAGTAAAGAGAATCAGATGTTAAAATGAAGTGATTCATTGATTCATCTGTTATCACCAAATCAGTAATCTCTTTAGTAATACCATTCAAAGTCAGCAAGTTGACTATTTTATATGAGATGATGTCAACCATAAGAAGAGTAACTTAATTGGAATTTTTGTTACTTTTATTAGTTATAGCTCCAAAAAGATAGAGTATCTAACTTTTCTCATAAAGCTAGGCATATTATAATTTGAAATTTTCAGGGAGGTCCTTTATTTCAAATTCACATTCTTTCATTTCAGTTTATCTTGATCTTTAGTTAATGATATTCTTTATCTCAAATAGAGTAGTATTTTGAGTATCATAGTCATACAATTTTAAAAATCTGGAATTATTTATAAATGACTTGTCCTTGGAAGAAAGTTGTAAAGCCTATTTAAAAATATCATCTTCATTTCTTTCAATATCAAAGTCTAATATAAAATAACTTGAAGAAAGGTTTTCCTTGATTACTATATAATTATCGAAATAATTTTCACTTTTGTTGCAAAAAAGGCCTATGAAAGATTCTCCAGAAAAACTTCTCATTGAAAAAGGAACTTTGTTTTCAGTATTAATTTCCGGAACATATTATTTATAAATTATATATAATTATGGAAATTTGATAATATTTAAATTAATTAAATAAATAAAAGTACAATCAAAAGGTTTTAAAAATAAATGTATTTAGTTAAATATTATTGCAAATATAGATTTAAAATACGTATAGAATAAAAAGTAAAATAAAAAATTTAAGTTAAATAAATATAACTGCCTTACCTTGATATGCGTATAAATCAGACGTGGTAATATATACCTACCATTATGTTTTCTACTTCTTATCTGTCTTTTTTCAGCAAAGTTTTGTTCTTATCAATTAGCTCATTTGACATAATAATAAATTTCGAAGATTTGACAAATTTGACTGATTAGACCGTGATTTTTTTAGTTAAATCCTCTGTATTTACAAATAAGTACAAAAAGCAAATAAAAATTGCTGGATAGTAAATATGCAAGGGTGATCAAAAATTTAATCGATAATTGTAGAGTACTTTTTTTAACATACTTTTTTGTGAATAAAAAGGCTTATGCTTCAACATATATTGGTTTAAATTTTTTCTTAATTGACTTCATTTAAAATTATAGATTTTCTAGATTAATTTGTAATTAATTTAAATTAGGAATTCAGAATTTAATGAGTCTGATAAATCAAACAATGCACTTTTACTCTACAATTATCGATTAAATTTTTGATCACCCTTGCATATTTACTATCCAGCAATTTTTATTTGCTTTTTGTACTTATTTGTAAATACAGAGGATTTAACTAAAAAAATCACGGTCTAATCAGTCAAATTTGTCAAATCTTCGAAATTTATTATTATGTCAAATGAGCTAATTGATAAGAACAAACTTTGCTGAAAAAAGACAGATAAGAAGTAGAAAACATAATGGTAGGTATATTACCACGTCTGATTTATACGCATATCAAGGTAAGGCAGTTATATTTATTTAACTTAAATTTTTTATTTTACTTTTTATTCTATACGTATTTTAAATCTATATTTGCAATAATATTTAATATATTCATCAATTGCTAATTGAAAAATGAAATATCAAAATAAATATATTCTAATAAGTTAGTACTTTTATATAAAAGAAATATTCAATTTTTTAAAGATAAAATTTCGATATATTGTAAGCAGATTTATACTAAAATATTATGTTTTAAAGTTTTTGCAATTATTGGCAGTTTCAATGTATTTTAATTTAATTTCTTAAAACTGTGAAAATAATCCTTGAATCAATTAAATTAATATTTTTTCTTCAAAAAGTCATAATCAATATTAAATCGTATCATTAATTTTTACAATTGATTCTATAGGATCTTAAATTTATGAGTAATCTTTAAAATCGAGATCCCATTTATATCCAATTTGAAATGTATCATAAGACATGTAGCCACACTCAGATATTTTTACTTAAAATGATATCGAAAAAAATATCAGGTTATCTATCACACGGAAATCGCTCATTTCAAGATTGCTATCTAATTAAAACTCCACTTTCTTAAAAAATTTGGCATTCCATGTTTTCTTTTCAGAATCCAAAGTGTTTTCGGGATTAAAAATTTGGGGTAATTACCCAACTCTTCTTTATGATTAAAAAAATATTTTATATAAATTTTTTGCCAAATTATTATATTTTTATTCGTTTTTATACTTTCATACCACAATTACAACTTTAGCTATTTGAAAACATGAAATTAAAGATTTATTATTTATAATCTAATTAAATCTGAAGTGGTTAAATGCTTATCTTTTTTTAGTTTTATATTAATATTAATATGTCTTTATTTAGAACAGTTGTTTTTATTCTAATTCCTCAGTATTTTAAGATGATATAGTATGTATATTATATACTTAAAAAAAATAAATTAATTTTATGAGAAAAAAAAATAATCGAAATGCATAAAAGAATTTAATTTCCAGGGAATTTCCTACTTTTAAGGGAACATTTTCCTCCAAAATTTCATTTAAGCTATAAAAGTATAGAGTATATTTGCTAATCATTACAACAATTTGACCATCATTAAGTACAATAAACCTGTTATTCAAGAACTAATCAGGAACTTATGCTTTTTGAATAATAGATTCAGTTGACAACTCTCTCAGCCCAAAATACATTCAGTCAAAATAGTAAAAATATCGTCAACAAATAAATTCTTAAATAACTAAAAAAAATATATATAAATTATACTCTAAACATTATTATAAATATTTTTCATAAATTTACTTGACTTTTGTTAAATTATTTTTAAAAAATGGCGCAAGTGCTAAATATTATATTTTTACTACTTGCTCCCATTTATATTATATTATAATACAAATTTTAATTATTTTATTTAAAATTATTTTCATATATTTAATTAATTTTCTACTAATATGAAATGTAATTTATTTAATATTTTATGTTTAAGTGGAATATTTATTTTTTATATTAAAATTATTTACTTTTAAAGATTATTGTAGGAATACATTCGATTTGGGAAAATGAATTTAAATTAAATTAATTAAATATTAAAATCATGGCAGTTATCAAAACCAAAGTGACTTAAAATTCAAAAATAAATGGATTCTACGGTAGATCCCGCAATTTTAGCTGGACTTTATTATTGGCAATATTCCTGAATCATCCCAGGAAGCGAGATATTTTGATTTTGAGCTAACTCCCAAAAATAGTATAATGGGTTTTTCTCGCTTGAGCGATGAGATAAATTCATTATAGCAATAACAACCACCGTCTCATTTTTAATGCGCTATCCAGAGAGTATAATATTGTCATGGTTTGCAGACATTTTCCAAAAACATAACTGAAGGTAATTAATAATTAATTAATTTTAATTTTAATTCATTTTCCCAAATCGAATGTATTCCTACAATAGTCGCTTTTATTAGTAAATTATTTGATAATTATTCATGTTTTTATTTTTGAATAATTTAAACTTAATATCGGCTAAAAAAATTCATTTTATAATTCAAAATTAATAAAAATATTTTAAAATTTAAATAATAAAATTAGCTGCATTAGCTAAAATAAATAATTTTTAATAATTCAATTAACAATAATATATAATTTTATATTTTATACTGTAAAACTCTAAAAAATATTTACAAATGTTTTAAGTATATATATATTATAAATTCCTCTTTATTTTAGCATTTGTATATTCACAATTTTTTCACTATTTTGACTGATTCCTTGATTGAAAGAACCTTGCCAATAAAGCATCTTTGTGTTTTTCTAAACGAATTGAACCCTTGAGGGTTTACCTAGTTTTTCAGCATTTTAAATTACAGTCTCTATCTACTAGGTAGAGTTAATGTCGAAGTCGTATTGTTTGATCTTTCCTTAGGTAAAAGGAATTGCTTAACTATTTGTAGTAGGCGCTTCTACGTGACTAATTAGATAAAAATGAAATATTTACCAGAATGTAGAAATTAATCAAGAATAAACATAATATTTTAGATTATTCCTTCAATTAATAGTTCTAATCATATAATTAAAATCACACTTTTTCAAAATCTAAATATAGTAGGGTAAAGTTTGGTTATAGAGCAATTTTGTTTATAAATTATAAAATTAATAGAAATAACATTTCATCTTTTAAAAATCACATTTAATTTAATTAAAAAAACAACTTATTCAATATTTCTGTACTTTAATTGATTAAATTTAAGATTTTTTTATAAATTAATCAAATGATAAGTATGATATAAATGTGTAATTTAAATAATTTAATCTAAATATATATATATATATATATACCATTTTTGATAGATAAAATTTTATATTTAATTTGATGTAAATAAAAATAAAACTAAACTACACTTTTCTCAAGACATATATAAATATAATTGAATATTAAATATATTTTGGGTATCTAGATTCTTTATTAAGCAATCTTGTTAACTTGTGAGATTTCGATATATTATGATATATTATATACAGAACTTCTAACACTGATAAACAAGAGTATCAAATGAATTTTAAAAGTTTTTAAATTAAAATGACACAAATATTAACTATCATTTTACTAAATAGTTAACATATCTTTTAATAATTTCTTATATAATGTGTTATATTTCTTTTATTTAGAATTAATTATATATTAATATAATATTCTTGATTAATTTCCTAATTTTCTAATATTGTTTTTTTTTACTCAATGATCTCGTTTTAAACTTCAGTTTAGTCAATCACACTTGAGCTCTGAGGTTGAGCTTGATCTTTCGAGAGTAAGGGTTGCTGTATTTAGCTGCTCTTACCTGCAAGCATATTTAATACAAATAAATTTATATTAATTAATTTGCTAAGTTGCTTATATACTAACTTTTTTTAATTAATCTAATGAAAGTGAATTTCTTATTTTCAAAAATTTCCCCCATAATGTATTGTGACAACTCTAAATAAAAAACTCATCTCAAATCTGATGACATACTCCTCGTGATTATTATGATATTAATTTCTATATTCTAAATGATATTGATAAGCATTTAAACTGTGAAGGAGTGATTTTATTATTTTATTTATTCAAACTCATAAAATCAAAATAAAATATGGACTAAGCAGCTGATAGTGATTAAGTATTAACTAAAATCAAAATGCTCTTAAATTCCAGAAACTATCTAATTCAATTGGGGTTTAATATAAATAATGAAAATTAGAAATAAAGAGAAATAAATTAAAATTAAAAACAAATTCAATAAATTAATTTGTGAATCTTTTTAAGTTAATTGAGCTGATTAAGCCAGATATTTAATAAATAATAAAAAATATTCCTATCTTAATAGCTAGATTAAAGATTAAAACCCTTAATATATAATCTTAATTATTTGAAAATTTCAAGCAGTATTAAAGAGAATTAAGTGATTTGAGAGTAAGTATGAATGATTAATCAACAATTTAATTTAATATGTATAGTAAATGTACAGTGATATAGTCTTAAATAGCTCATTTTTCTCATCATCTTCAGCATCATGATCATAATAATTTCTCGATCAAATCTCGAGATCGGTGCTCATTAGGTTCCTCATTATCATAGAATCAGAAGTGGCTCATTTTAAGTTCCAACAGTTGAAATCTTAGGCACATCTCGATTTAAGAAGAATTTTTTTAGCATCGTTGTGAAGGTCAAGTCTCCATTTTAACCTTTGATTTTTTAATAATTTTGAGATTATAAGTTAAGTTGTAAGATCTGATTAAAACTTTGTTTGTTTTAATGCTTTAAGATTAATGATTAAACTAGTAGGTTTATTATATAGAGAAATTTAATTAGTGAGATTTTAATTACATTTAAATTTAATGTGATTAATTAAAGCTCAGATCTTACAACTTAACTTATAATCTCAAAATTATTAAAAAATCAAAGGTTAAAATGGAGACTTGACCTTCACAACGATGCTAAAAAAATTCTTCTTAAATCGAGATGTGCCTAAGATTTCAACTGTTGGAACTTAAAATGAGCCACTTCTGATTCTATGATAATGAGGAACCTAATGAGCACCGATCTCGAGATTTGATCGAGAAATTATTATGATCATGATGCTGAAGATGATGAGAAAAATGAGCTATTTAAGACTATATCACTGTACATTTACTATACATATTAAATTAAATTGTTGATTAATCATTCATACTTACTCTCAAATCACTTAATTCTCTTTACATATTAAAATATAACTAACAGATTTAAAATTGTCGAATTTTTCTCTAATCAAGATATGAGTGAATATTAATCCAATTTCAAGACTTTTTAGGATATTGGGTTGAAGCTCTATAAAATCCTAGGGGACCATATCTGGACCAAAGTATTTTGATAGCGTAAATAGGTATTGTACCTTCTCTGGGTAAAATTAGGGTTAGAGAACACAAATAAACAATTTTTAGTTATAAAATATTTTTATATAGTGTTGATAACACACAAAACTAGTTTAGGTTTGGATTAATTTATTGGTTTAGACTGTAAAAATAAAACAAAACATTATGAATAAAAAGAAATATTTTAAATATTTTATGATAAAACCTAGAGTAGCTTTCTGTGTTTTCAATTCTATATAGAAAACTCTCTTAACTAAAAATCGTTTTTACCTTGAGAAGGTACACCTACTTATTTAAACTAAACAAAATACATTGGTCTAGATATGGCCCCTCACAATTATCATATATAAAGGGATATTGTCGAGGTGATACCACAAAAATCAATTAAATTATTGAAGAAAGTTTGGGGTTTAAATATCCATAATAAATAAATAACTTTCGTATTATTTATTCAAATATTTACAATCATATATGGGATGAACTCAATTTTAATGTTTAATAAAATTTAATGGTAAAAAAATAATTGCTTTACAAATTTTTCATAAAAATAAAGAAATTATCTGGACCTGGTTGAGAAAATTAACATACAGGTAAATAATACTAAGTCTGTTTTTTGTAATTATTTTGAAGGTTATTCAAGTTTTTCAAATTTTTTTTTTTGGATGAAAAATAAGATTGATTTAGTCTAATCATCTATGACTCATTTTAACTTAAGTGAGATTTCATTGAAAGTAAATTTTAAATTATAATTCTATAATATGTTCAAAAATATTTTAGATAATTCAATAAAACAAGTAAGTTAATTATAAAAATTATATTTGCAATCTCAAGAAATCCAAAACTAAATGTTTGGATAACTTTATAATAGTTCTTACAGAAATGAGAGGACCAACTAAAACATTAAATGGTATTATTTTAGTGAAACGAAATGGTTTATAAATGATGCATAATTTCTCTTCGATTGTTTTAAATAATTTTCTATTCTAAATACATCTCTCAATATAAATTATATTAATATAATTTATAAATAAATAATGCCTTCCCCATTTATTAATAAATATAATAAATTAAACCTCAAATTTTTCATTTAATATTTATGTCTTATTATGTGCAATATTTATTATAAATGTTTATCTTTCACATTCATAAATGTAGAAAATATAGATAATTAAATTAAAGTGAATTTCATCTAACAAATAGTATAATAAAGTCCATGGCTTTAGCAATATTTTATTTATGCTAATTAAATTTTGCTTAATTAATTCAGTAGTAGTTTGCTGAAAACATATACTTCCCATATTTAAATTTCACAAGTATTGTAGCTCAGTGTTTAATATAATACCAATTTGCCTTTTAATAAGCCATACCATTTAAATGATCAGCATTTGTTCATATATCAAAATCAAATATTTCAATTGTAAATTGTTACATAATGAGAATAGTGACTGCTTTGATCATTACATTTTCTTTTTTATTTTATCTCATTATCAATTTGATTTGTGATTAATTTCAATTAACTCTAATGAATAAGATGAACCCCATACAAGTAAAAACAAAGTGACAATTTAACACAATTATAAAATTAAAGGTGATTTTTCTAACAAATCAACTTACTTATGATAAAATTGTCATTCATTTTATAATTCTTTCTTCAATCTTCAGGATATAATTTAGTCTTGGTTAGATCTTATCTCTTACTCTTTCATTTGGTCATTCTTTTTAATAAGTTAAATCCATCTTCATTTTTATCTACTTATCCACTTACTTAAATTTTATGTCAGATTATCTCAAAGTGCCTTAATCTTTACTTTTTCAGGATCGATAAATTTTTGCATTTAAAATAGTTTGGTTCTTCATCTAGAACAATTAATAGCTGAAATAAGGAAATATTTAAGATATCACTTATAATTTTTATTGTTTGTTATCCTATGTATTCAATCTCTTGTAAGACTCCTAAGATTACACATTGTTAGAATATGAAAAGTAATTTCATTAGTTCTTGTGAAGCATCTACCCTTAAAAAATGATCATCACACCAAGACAGGATTAACTGCTTTAAAATTTTATAAAATGCTCTTTTACCATAACACTTTCCACCTTACCCCCAAATTTACTTTATCATTATACTTTCAAGTTTCATTATTAATCATCTAGTCACCAACATAATAAAAACATTTTATACAAAATTTAATTATTAATTTTTATTGAAATTTTCAAATTATCCTCTTTAAATTTCAATATAATAGATTATTTTTAATTAAGATCACATTTTTTTGGCCATATTGGGTTGTTTTGATTTTACAATTAAGTAAATAATTGTAAATTATTGTTTTAATTGCATATTTTAGTAATTTTCTATGTAAATATCTCTATTATAAATTAATTTAGTATTTTCTAGTTTAATTTCTATTGTTTTTATTATGATAGAATTAGAGATCAAGATGATGTCAAGAAAGAAAATGATTCAAGGCTTGCAAACACAACTTTTTATCAAAATATTTATATGTTAAGATGTAAATTATAAGTTTATTATTGAGTGATATCAAAAGAATTACAATTTTAATACCAAATTAATTACATGCTTGCTCTTCTTCTCAATCATAAGGATGTTTAATAGCACCATGATTAAATCAAAAACTTCGTAGAGTTATATATTTAAACTTATAATATTACTATAAATTCCATACCAAAGGGCTCCAAAAACACAGTTATACTTATTTTAGCTTATTTCTTATTGAGTTGTAATTTGCAAAATATAATCTTAAAAATTTCATAATTTAACATATTGTCTGAAAGCCATCTGCTCTTCTTGCTATTCAATATTTTGTAAAAATTAATAATAAATTGAATTTCAAATTAAATTTAATTAAATTAATTCATACATATACAATAAATGAAGTAAACACTATATTATTATCAGATAATTTAAATTAAAAATATTGGTATTAATTGTTATATATTAAAAGATCTAATTACATTGAGATTAAAGATAAAAATTATTTATAATCATATATTTAATTGATGTTAAGTATAAATGTATTTGAACATATTTATTCTTTTTAATCTAATTAAAATGTTAATTATTTTATTTTACTAATCACTATACTTTAAAACCAAATTGTAATCATTAATAATTTAATATAAAATTATATCTTTTAATCATATAATAAATTAATATGTTTAAAATAAATATTATTAAACTCCTACACTTTAAAGACATAATGTACTATTAATTTATTTTAATTAATATACATGAATAATTTGTTTATCAATTTATAATTGATTGATTATGTAATTTTAAATATTGTAAGAAAAGTTATGGAGTCATAGATATCTATATATGTACCCGTAACTGTCATAAACTCATTCTAAATCTCTAATTGCTAGTTCTTATCTTTCATAGGTTCAATATAATAGAGAACAGTTAAAAGAATCAGTATTTCTTGACTTCTCAATAATGCTAAAGAAAATTAGTAGAATATTGACAAGCTTTCAATCCCTCAGATAACATAGTATTAGATTACTTTATTCATTTAAATAATTTATTATATATTAAATAAAGTATCCCATTTACTAATAAAAATAAATGTAACTGCAAGAATTTAAATTCATTCATAGATTATCATAAACGAGTAATATTTGTGGCTCTCAAAAATAGGAAATAAATGTGTAGTTAAAACATTGACGAACATTCAAGAGCTAAATAGTGAAAGTTTTATTGATTTTTCAGAAGTATGTTTAAATAGGGTTTATTTCTTCCTGATCAAGTCAAGTATTTTAAAATGCTCAGTTGGTAATGCGAATCTTTTTTTGCTAATAATGTGTTTGAAATGCATTAACTATTATTATAACCCCCAAAAATTCTTGACTAATTAAGAAAAAAAAGTCATCATTAAGATGGCGTAGATTTCTTAATGTTGTAATTAAAGTTTATTTGGTCATATTTTTCGTCATCTCTAGTATAATGTATAATAATTCGCAATAACTTTAAACACATGCAAAGTTAAATCAAATATCCCATTTCTAATAACATTTATATTTATCCATAAACAAAGTTTATGGCACAATCCAATATTTAGGGAATTTCTTTTTACACATTTCGCCACATCTTAGTCGATTGTGTTATGATTGCATTTGTCATGTTCTAGGAAAAGTAGCTAGCCTCTACTATCAAATTTTTTTGTTAACAATCACTTAAAAATTGGATTTTAACATAATGTTTTTATAATAGGTTTAAGTCTTCTAGCAATATTTCAAACATAGTAGGTTACTAAATATCCCCTTTCTTAATTATATTTGCTGTTAAGCCTCCTGTTTATTTTTATTTAAATGCTTGAACTAAGTTTCTTTAGGCATTTATGTTACAACTAATGAGAAACGTTGATGAATTTCCTATTGAATGAATAAACTTTGGTGAACCCCAATTAAATAAAAAGAATTTATAAGTTAAATTTATGAAATAAAAAATTAAATATTGTAATGATAAAAACCCTTAAACAGTCGATCTTCAACCATTTAAGAGAAAAACTCACTTTATAATACTATAACTTATTAAATTTAAGTAAAATATTATTTTATCTTCAATCCTACTTAATTTCTTAAGGTTTGAGATTTTAGAGCATCTACATTATAGCTTAATTTTATTACTATTGCTCGCAAATAAAATCAGTCATCTACTTATTAAGCTGCTCAATTTTAATAAATTCAGAAAGCTACTTATTAATCTGTTCAATTTTGGAATCTTGACTTTCTAATTACTTTTTGATGTTTTAATTAGTATCACTTATTACATCTTTTAACTTTTAGCATTAAGTTGAAATTTCTTATTGAATATCTGATTTTTGTTTTATTGTGGTAGTTTTAATTGTATTTTTAATGTCTTTTACAAAACCCTGCCATTCCCCACTTTCACTGTCAGAACTTGATGCTGGTCTTCTTAATAACAAATACCTTGGGAAATATTTTTCAGATGTAAGCTCCTCTTTAGAGAAATGCAATTCTCTCTCTACAATCATTTGTACCTTTACTTTGTAGCTCTCAGCTACTAATTTCTGCATAACTTTTTCATATGATTCAGAAATAACGGCAATAATGAAATTCATAAACATGACATTAAGCAACATTACAGCAATGATCCATACTGCCCATGATATTATCACTAGTGCTGAAGATTAATCCTTGTAGGAATCTACGTTGAAGTCTCCAGATGAAGTCCTGAAAAGGGGGATAATCGTTGGTGCAAGAAAATTTTCTAGGCTAAATTTAAAAGGTAGCATTTGAAAAAGCATAATGAAGTTTTAAAATAAATTATAGATTTCAAGGTATTTAAGACAAGGAGCTATCTGTAGTTTGAGCTTTTATTCTTCATCAAGAAGCTCATTTTAACAAATTTTCTTGCTTTTTATGATCCTTCTTGTTCATAATGTAGTTGCCTCTATGTTCCTCTGTTTTTTTTAGTGATTTATATTATAGTTTGGCTACTTCTCGATTTAAGAAGCATATTTTCAATTTCTTTGGACAGAGCTATACTCAATTATGATTAGTGTAAATTTTAATAAATTGGAAATATTCAAATTAAAATATGCATAGACTTAACTCTAAATATCATCTTTAAATAAAATAAGACATTTTGTTTAGATTCTATATAGATTCAAACTATTTGTAAAAAAAATCAAGCAAAGTATATTAAAACTTAAATAATATTAATATGCATATTTTAATTTGAATATTTCCAATTTATTAAAATTTACACTAATCATAATTGAGTATAGCTCTGTCCAAAGAAATTGAAAATATGCTTCTTAAATCGAGAAGTAGCCAAACTATAATATAAATCACTAAAAAAAACAGAGGAACATAGAGGCAACTACATTATGAACAAGAAGGATCATAAAAAGCAAGAAAATTTGTTAAAATGAGCTTCTTGATGAAGAATAAAAGCTCAAACTACAGATAGCTCCTTGTCTTAAATACCTTGAAATCTATAATTTATTTTAAAACTTCATTATGCTTTTTCAAATGCTACCTTTTAAATTTTACTCAAAAAGCCTCAATCCTTAACTGGTAAATAGTAAATCCTTATTTTTTAAATCAAGTCAATCTCCCTCAATTAAATAGCCATTTTTATTAAAGGTTTCTTCTTATTTTTTAAATCAAACTCTTTCATTGCTTTTCGAATCTTTATTTTCAAATTATAAATATTTTAATATTATAGAGTTATAAAACCCCATAGATCAATTAAGACACAAAGATTGGGGAAAAGAACAATTAAGTTAAAAATTAATTATAATTGGGTGAATTAAATATAATTAGGCTAAAATAAATTTTACACACTCGGATTGGTTTATTTTATAAGGACAATTAATCGAGCCAATAGTTTTAATAATTAGCCCAAGAATTAAAATTATACGCCAATTATAATTAATTTTTAACTTAATTGTTCTTTTCCCCAATCTTCGTGTCTTAATTGATCTATGGGGTTTTATAAAAATGCCTTATTTTTATTAAAATATTTTACTATATTAAGATATTCACTAGAATTATAAACTTTAATAATATATTTAGTCAATTTAAAAGTTTATTCGTTAATTTGGGTGTTGACGTCCAGGCCTCCCAGCACCGTTAGGGCCTCCCAGCAACGTCAGGGCCTCCCACAAACGTCAGGCCCTCTCAGCACCGTCAGATCCTCCCAAAGGACTTCATGGCCTCCCAGCAAAAGTCAGTACCTCCCAGTCACATCAGGGCCTCCCACAATTTTTATCAATAAAAAATTATAATTTTATATAAATTTTAGAATTTTAATCTTGTTTTTTTTATCATTAGTTTACAGTTTCATAAAAAAAAGAAAAAGATTTTTTCCATAAAATTTGGGTGAGTGCCCAAATAACAAATGAATAATAGAGAAAAATAAAATTGGTGTATTGCTAGTAATTTTTCTATTTTTATGCATTGATGTTGAAATAATTTCAGACTCTTCCATTAGGAATTTGCTTAACATTCTGGTGTTTCAAAGGTGGATAAAATACATTTTTCATTATATGTAGGAAAACAATATCGCGTGAATATAATCTTCTAAATAATATATTTACATATTTAAATAATTAATAACCTCAAATATTGATTAATATACATCCAAATAATATACTGCTATATTAAAATATTTATCTAATTAAATTATAATTTAACTTTTTATCTAAAATGACTTAACCAAATTATTTAAGAATTAACAAAAAAACAAATATATATTTGGATAGATGTATTTGAAATTAAAAATTGGTAATATTTTTAGGACAACCTACTAAAACTTTTTAATTATTAAAGTACTTTGATAGAGAATATTATTAATTTCTTTTTTTCAATAGTTTAAATTATAATATAAATTAATTTTTAAATTGTGTAAACAATCAATTTCTGCAAACTGTTTCACTTGGATCCGTAACCGCAAAAAAACTTTCAATTATTTAACATATATCTAAATTTATTATGATATTTTGTCACAAAGGTTAATTATCTTAATATTTGATAAGCATTATTAAATAGTACAAACTAAAAACCTATATTTCAACTTCCTGAAATAATACGCAAATATTAAATATAAGTATCATAAATTAATAAAATTCTAATATCTATCTATGATAAATATTATTCATACATAAGATATCAAAAATAATAAAAAATCTTCATTAAAAATTAGTTTTTTAAAGTAGTTTAATATTAAGGTTTTTTTAGAGATAACAGTAATTAATTTAGTAATTAGTTAAATTTTCAATTTTTTTTTCGATTTAAACAAATGAAATATAAAATTAAATTTTATTCAATATTTAATTTAGAATTATAATTACTAGTTACAAAAATAGTAAAATATCTTATGTTTAATTTCTTTATTAAAATTGAAGATATTAACAAGAAATTTTCAAAGTGTAATGTGTCCATGTAAGCGAATAAATAATAAGTTTTAAAATATAGGTATAGTAAAAATACACGATTTTTCTAAGGAAAAAACTGCTAAATAATAACACTATCCATAAGGGTCGAAATAATAATACAATGTGATAATCAAACTAATTTTAGCAATAATAAAGTAAATACAATTTATAATTAATGATATCACTATTCTCAATTTTGATCATACTTATGATATTATTTCAGATTCCTATTTCCAATAGAATCCTGAGGAAATTTGGATCATTCTAACAAATGGAAAATATTTATTGATAAAATTGTTTTTGAAATGTTAAATTTTGATAAATAAAATATAATTATATTTGTCTCATTTTAAGTTTTTTATAGTAAAGAAATTTGTATTTAAAAATTAGTAAAATTTGAACTAAACTAAAGTTGAATTTAATTATATAAAAAAATATTATTTACTTAAGGATATTAACTTTTGGGAGGCCCTGACGTTGGTGGGAGGCCCTGACGTTGGTGGGAGGCCCTGACGTTGGTGGGAGGCCCTGACTTTTGTGGGAGGCCCTGACTTTGCTGGGAGGCACGGCCATCACCGCCGCTTTGGGAGGCCTGAACGGCACCGGGAGGCCCTGACGTTGCTGGGAGGCCCTGACGGTGCTGGGAGGCACGGCAGTCAACACCCGTTAATTTATTAATTATTTTTTATCTTTGAAATTAATTCTGGAGATAGTCCACAATGATGACTATAATATTCAACACAATGTACTATTCTAAACCCAGTTTGTCTCCAAGGACTTAGTTATGCATATTTGCCATCATGCCGCCTCATACCGTCGTTAGTGTAAACTTTCCTATTACCAAAGATTATTTAATAGATTAGTATATTCATTTATAACATATTACTTAATTTGTTTAATATTAATAATGAACAATATCTTCACATGGCAAGATTATTTTTGTAATAATTAGGCCAATTTTGTTCAAAAATAGGAAGTTTAGTATTCATAAAAATCAACAAATATAGTAATAAAGTATAGTTTATTATAGTTTTTTATAATATAATAATTAAAATTTGTTATTCAATAATTATAATGGAGTTGAGTGGAGTTTTAGTAACGTAGTGAGAGATTATGTTTCTCATTTCATTTTAATGCTTCATATAGTTTGGGAATTTTTTATAGTTTGTTTGGACATTATTCAACTAAATTAATATAATTTCATTTCTTTAAAACAGAAGTATCTTAAAAAAACTCTTTTTCGAGAGCTGCATTGTTTGAATTATTATAATTATCTTCAATTCTTGCCATCATATTGCATTACATTTTTATTATATTGCAAAAAGTTTACGATGAAAAATATACCTAAATCTTTTTGTATTTTATGTTACTTATAAAAGTAACAACCTTTAATATTTTCTCTTATATTTGTATATTTTGTAAATTATATAACATGAAATAAGTTTTTCAGTAGAAATTTTGCGATAAAGTAAATAAAAAAAACACTAAATAGATAAAGATGGTTATAAATTAAATTATTATATAATGGAGGAGGTCGCAAGATAATTTTTTTTGTGAGCTGCTTAGGAAATGAAGTGAATCAAAAATACGACAGAGTAACGGCCTATACATAGAGAGTAAAATAATCTTGCATAGAATGCACACTCTACCCATTATTAATAACAACTAAAAGTACTCAAACATAATGGAGTAAATCCACTTCATTACGCATTAATACTCAATATTATTTAATTATTATATTATAAATTGATATTATAAACTATACTTTATTTATAGATTTGTTGATTTTTATGAATATTTAAACTTCCTATTTTAAACAAAATTGACCTAAATCCTATGTTATTATAAAATTATAATTATTTAATTATGAAAATTTCATGAATAACTTCGATTTAGAACCTTAGATGTAAAATTCAAATTAAAATATGGTTAGAGGGTAGGTTGATCGGATCTGAACAAACAAGCAAGAATTTGTCTCAAATCCAAATATAGGATTTTGGAATTTTTGTAAAGAACTTTGACAACTATAAGTTTCAAAAATATTATTGCATTCGCTTATTAATATCGTCCTGAAAGCCATCATTAGATATGCAAAAATACCAATTCCTGAGTACTCATCAATGCTTATCGCATCAAATAAGATAGCGAATATGAGACCAAATTCAATAATAAAAATTAAGAAGAAGCCAATGAAATACTTCAAATCCACAAAGACTGCTGCCATCATTGAAACCAGGAAACTAAACCCATCGTAGATTCTCAAAAAGAAGTTAATCTTCAAAAATGTTAAAAATACTATTCCCAACTTGATTATGATTATGAAATCCTCATATGGGTAGAATTCCTCAAGACCTATTAAAAGGCAATAAGAGAGAATAAGTGAGATGTCAAAAATGTTCCAAATTTCATATAAGTAGTTTTCTTATTTAATGGCTTGTTTAATCTCATAGACGAAAAAGTATATCAATACAATAAGTGAGACTCCTTTTAATGGGTATAAAACTGTCATATCTCTTTCATCTACTATAGGGTCGCTTCTTCTATCAATTTATGTTAATGTGTACAAAACTTCAATCAAAAATGAAAAGCAAAATATTAGGAATATGTTGAACTGTGTTTAAAAGAACGTTTTTGTATAATTGTTCCACTTAAAATTAATTATAGATTGGATTGATAAAGTTTCGAAAAGCTCCATTTTATCAGTCTCAGCCAAAACTTCCATAAGTCTTCTAGGTTCTTATGTCAAAGTGTCTGGTAGATTAACTAAGTAATACTCAATTGGTTGTTGCTACTATTTTATGTCAGAATAATCAAGATGTTCAGAGAATATTTCATCGTATCTGTCAATGATGTCATATGGTATATTTACCTCACTTAAACCAAGCAAAAGCTCACTGTCATCAACATGTAAGTCTGGGTAATTCTTATGGTTTATCTTAATCAATGGCAAATTACTCTCAAAGTATTCATTTAGATTGATATTTTTCTCTATCAAAGAGATTAGAACTTTATCAACAAAGTGATTAAAGCTATAATGATTTTAGAATTTTACCAACATTTCTACCAAGCAAATTGTACTCTTTACTTGGTTGCTTTGAGTAACTCTATCAAGAGGTGATAATTCTTAGACATAAAATATTAGCATTGGCAATGTCTTTTAGTTTAAAAGTTCAAAACGTTTAATCAAATATTACAAAACTCTTGGTTTAAAAGCAACTAATGAAATCAAGTTTCCAATTTGAGGATAATTTAAACCCCAAAACCCCTTAATGAGTTTTATAAGTGCTTTATTTGTAGGGGATTTGTTAGGGGTTTGGGTTATTAATTAAATGCAATATTATAATAACAAGCTTTTGATGTCTATTTATGATAATGAATATATAAATTTATTGTTTAAACTGCGCTATGGATGTAATATGTACAGTGCATAAGTCAAACCAGTAATGAACTATAAGTCTTTTTCACTGCTCTTTAAGCGTAGTCCATCAACTATTTGCTTTCACAGCTTAAAAGCTGTGTAATTAAAGCAATAATAGCTGAATTCTTAGCTTAAGAAGATTTCTTAGTTTCTCTAGAAGCATATTGACTATCTTATCAATGAAAAAACCTTGAAGTATTGGACTCACTTCACTCTTGAGAAATGATCTATTATGTTTATCGTCATTTCCCTGAGTTGAAGATCTTTGCTTAGTCTTTAGCCAACATCTATAAACAAAATAGTATCTATTATGGTGTGAATCGTATCAAGAGAATAATTAATTTCATTCTGCCATTTTACAACAACAACAACTTAAATAAAATTTATAATTAAATGCAGAAAGCTCAATAGAATAATATTAAGTTTTTTAATTCTGACGAAGCTGTGTTTACTTTCAAAACTTTCATCTAGAAATAATGGTATAAGACGCATACTAATATAGATGTACATGACTAGAAAGTTAAGGTATAAACAATGGCAATTTTTGAAGGTATAAGCAATGATGCTGGTTTGGAACTTATGTTATTTAGACTCGCTCAATTAAGAACAGAGCAGTATATCAAGTCCTTAGAGAGCTGAGAGAGAAGTACCCTGAATAAGAGATTATACTGTTTGTTGATAATCTTTCTGTTCATAAGACAAAAGAAACAAGGAAGAGTTATGAACAGCTAAAAATAACGCCAGTGTTAAACGTTCCTTACAGCCCATATTATAATGGAATTGAGTTCTAATGGGGTATACTGAAAGGTCATTACAAGAAAAGGCTGCTATACCATCTTATGCATGGCCTGCCTATCGATAAAATAGATTTTACTCAAAGAGCAGCAAAGAGAGTAGATAATTAGTTGGCTTAAAAGTGTGCTAAAGAAGGGAGAGTGAATGTATATAAATAAGTATTAGAGCTATTAAATGAATATACAAGTCACATTTAAAATTCTTTCGTAGGAGCTGGCTTCTCTTTCTTTTCTTCCTCCTGTTACTTCCCTTCTCCTAGGTTTCTTGCTGCCAGCTCCAGCATCTATGTTCATTGACTCAGGAAGCTTAAATATTTGAATAAATTCTCTTGCTAACTTCATACTATGTATGTGACTTTCGCTCTCTGTGAAGCTTGCTCTATTCTTTCATCAAGAAGATGCAAGTACCAGATTTATTTAAAGAATTAAACTACAAATCTTACTTGAAATATAAGGGTGCTATGCAGCTCTAATAGCCATTTTTTCCTTAAACTTATCTTAATCACTTGTTTGTCCATATCTTATAAAGAGATGCTGTACCTTCTATTTTGAGATTGTTTAATAATTTCTTTCAAAGTAATCACCTTTGATTGTTGCAAGTATGCAAAATAAATAATTTTTTTCTGGTAATTTATTTTAAAACTGCTTCTTAGTAGCAGGTACAGCGAAACCTCTGGGTCATTCAAAGCATCATCATAAAAGTTAGTCACTGAGATCTCTGGATATTTTGGAATCTCTGCAAACTTTACATCTTATGTTTTCAATGCTTTTTTCTCTTAGCAGAATATAGCTCTTAGAAATGAAATTTTTGTACCTTCAATCTTTGATAGGCACAAATCAACTATATATCAAGAGTAGTTGCTATAAGTTCCTTGCTTTGTTGCACCAGATAGCGGTATAAATCCTCCTAGCTTCTAAATTTTTGAATTAATTCTTGTGTTTGCACTCTTTTCATTGCATCATTCATTGACGTCACCTTGTTTACAGATCTAAGAAATGATATTCAAATTTGAGTTTATTGATTTCAATTATATACCTTTGTAAAACAAACTATTAAATATGGGCATCATATAGGAGGTCAACCTCTAAGGGATATGGAGTAGGTTTTTAAAACTGGTTTAAAACTTGAGAGATTGACAATTTCTATTTGTTATAGTTCCATAACTATATATATAAATTGGTTCGTACTTAATTAGGGCAGCTCCTAAATTGCTAGTACTTTATTAAGAGCTTTAATTAATGCTTGTACTTAATTAGGAACACTTTAAATTTAATCACAAAATACCTCCTAAAGCAGTAAGTACTTTAATAGGTACACCTCCTAAATCGGTACGTACTATAATCAACTTAGCTGCGAGATGAACTCTCATAGAGAACTACAAGAGCTATCATTTGAAGTCTATGTTATTAAAATAGAAATTAATAATAGAAAATAAATGGCAAAATAATGTATGAGAGAAATAGAGGAGCAGATAGGTATTAATGAAATTCCTATACAAACTTATGAAGTAGAGGTATACTATTGTGATAAGTGTGAGAGAGACTTTGCCCAGAAATATAGTTGGTATTGGCAAATGAAAGAGCATACAGAAGCCAAGCCAATTGTTTACTTAAAGCACTATAAATCGACGGAAAGTATGTTTGCTTCGTGTGCCATAAGCAGTATACACATAGAAGATTTAACAAAGAATCTTTTAAAAGCTCATAAGAAAAATTTAGAGATTGAAAACCATGAAGATAAATTGAAACTACTAAATAAAAGATAAGCAAGATAATCTAGAAAATGGTTGAGCTCGAACAAGCTAGTGAATAAGAATATGTGAGGAAATCACGCAACCTAATAGCATCCGAAATCACAAAGATTATGATTAAAATTTAATATAAAAAATAGGGGGAGTAAGTTTCCTGCCCCCGTGTAGTTTCCCGCCTTCACGGAAGTTTCCTGTTCCTTTTCGGTAGTTTCCTGCCCCAAAATTAAATTTTTATTATTTGTCCATAATAACATTAGAAACATTTAGATCCCAAGTACATTTACCATCCCCATTTATTAGATAATTTTTTCAAATATCTAATTCACAATGTTTATTTTTATTTTTTTTTCTTATTATATAATAAAAACAATGCTAAACTAATTGTTTTTAATAAATAAATAGTAAGCTTCCCATTAAAATATGAAATCTTTATCAAGATAGATATGAGATTTGATGTTAGAATACAAATAAATAAATCATTATTTATTCTAAAGGTTTTGAAAAATTTATAAATATTATATATTTTTATTGATGGAACAGGAAACTACCATTTTGGGGCAGGAAAATTCCCCCCTAAGAGATCCCTATTCTTGCTTAAATTGACCTAAATACTTCACTAAGACTCCTTTGAGAAGAAATTTTTTAATGATCTTCAATATGTATTCAAGGTTCCCTTCAACTATCTTTTAAGTGATGATAAATATTAAATGGAGTTTATTAATGAGTGTCTAATACTCACTAAAGCAAATTTCAAAGAGTGTAGTTACTTAATCAAGTTATATGCTGTTCTCCTTGCCAAGGATCATGTTGCTTTCAGACAACCACTCTATGGAATGGCAGTTAGAGATTTCAATTCAGATCATTAGTAGCTTGGATAAATAGAAACTCAGACTATCAAAGGTATAAAAGTGCTAAAAAGTTTGGATTTGTTCACAGAGATTTGAAATCAGAAAATATAATGATAAACTTTTCACCAAGTAGCAATAATTAATTTCAACAGAGCGTAAAGAGTGGAAGTATAGAGGTTTGGAACTATAATGGGAACTCAAAGATGCTATCCAGAATGAGATGAATGAAGAGATGGTGACTTTTAATGGGATGTGTTGACTTTGGCAGGAATAAAAATAGAGTGCGATTTGCCTCGCAACGATTATTACCCTAAAAGGTTCGAGAAAAATGCTAAGTAAAGAATAAAATTGTTTATAAACAAAACCAGAGTCGCTCAATAAATAAAACGAAGAGCAGAATTAATTATAATAAAACCAACTCAAGATCAGACATATCAATAGAGCAGATAGCGTTTTCATTAAGCAAGATAAACTTCAGACCTCTTTCACATGATCCAAAAATGAATTTTTAGTGATTAAATTAAATAAATTTACTATATATTTGACATTAAACTATTAACACCCCAAACTCCTAACAAATTCTCTACAAATCAAAGCAATTATAAACCTCATTAAGGGGTTTTGGGGTTTTAAATGCATCAACAATTTTGAAATATCTTCCTTATTTTTTAAGTAATCAATATTGTAGAAAAATTTGCAATTAGAAATTTATTAAAGTCAAATATTTTGATAGATTAAATTAATCTAAATTTGTATTTTAATTACTCTGATTGATGGAAGTCTTAAATAAAAGAAAAAAGCACAAATAAGCAAATAGAAATTGAAGTGTAAAATTTATAAATCTCAGATTTATTATTATGAATGAGTCTAAAATATTAGATAGATTTAGCAGAGGTCTGCGGAATCATAAATCGCAGAGCTCCGGAGAAGGTCTGCAGTATTTATCCTATTTACATCTCATACGTGTGACATTCAATTTTTAATTCAGAGAGGCCATTAGGCTTATAATGAGTTATTCAAATTGATTCTAAATTATTATATTAATTTTGGAATTTGATTTTTATTTTCAAATAAAAAATTAAATATTTCAAACTTTTTATAGTTACTCTAAAAAATATTTCATTTGTGAAAATTATTAATTTCATAAATTTCGTAAGTTATTTATTCCAAAATTAATATAATAATTTAGAATCAATTTGAATAACTCATTATAAGCCTAATGGCCTCTCTGAATTAAAAATTGAATGTCACACGTATGAGATGTAAATAGGATAAATACTGCAGACCTTCTCCGGAGCTCTGCGATTTATGATTCCGCAGACCTCTGCTAAATCTATCTAATATTTTAGACTCATTCATAATAATAAATCTGAGATTTATAAATTTTACACTTCAATTTCTATTTGCTTATTTGTGCTTTTTTCTTTTATTTAAGACTTCCATCAATCAGAGTAATTAAAATACAAATTTAGATTAATTTAATCTATCAAAATATTTGACCTTATTAATTTATATATTTATAATTCAATTTAGAGGCATTAAAGTTACCTAATTTAAACGATCTTGAGCTCATTCGATAAGAAATTTAAAATCAGCTGCACTTTTTATTGGAGGTACAATAATATTTTCTCAAAGATGATTGTATATAACTTCACCTAAATGTAAGTGTATAATTAATTGAATTTAGAGAAATTCAAGTTAAGTCATACTATATATATATATATATATCTCCCTATATGACATTAAATAGTACCACCAATAAAGTCCAGTTAATATATAAATTTCTTATCAAATTAACAAATAAAATATTGTAGGAATGCATTTACTTGGAAATTAAATTATAATTATATTAATTGATGTTTAAATTCGTGACGGTTAACTTCGTCCTAGTCTAGACTATTTGGCATTTTTTTGATAGGGAATTCAAAATTAGCATTACTTTACTATTGGCTCTACCTCTCTATTTCTTTATTGAAGCGAGATAAATCAATTTTAAATGATAATCAAAATCAACTAATCAAAATAACCAAAAATTAAAGTCAATTTATCTCTCACCAGAATTGCTTTAGAGAGGTAGCCTATATTAAAGTCCAGCTAATTTTGGATTCTCTATCAAGCAAGTACCATATTTTCAAGGCAAGGACAAAGTTAAATGCCATGAATATGATTGATTTATTACTTTTTATAATTAATTTCCAAATCAAATATATTCCTACAATGATAAATTTTCCTAGTTCAAATGTATGTCTAAAATAATTTAAATATCATCAAGAAATCTAAGACTAATCAGATCCTATATATCATCAGTAGTAAATTTTTACTCAACATAACTAACATGATTTTAATCTATATCGCAGAAAATTTAATACTTCTGATTTTGGAAATCAACATCAAGTCTTTAGATAGGAAGCTTTTACTTAAAAATTCCATCTTTTAAGAAATCATTTAATTTATAGTAGGTATCATTTAACTCCCCCAAATCTCATTCAGTAGTCTGATTTAATTTTAGATTTATACATACTGTAACTAACTCATAATTTATTATGATATTAAATTTTTTTTATATAAATGGGTTAATAGTTTAATAAATTAGTAATTAAGTTAGTATAAAAACGAGTATTACAAATTTTTAATAAAAACACTTTCTTAAGAAATATGTGTCAGTTCTATATATTTTAGCTTTCTAAGTTATTTTAATTTTTTCAAGATAAACTTAATTTTCTTGCTTGACTTAATAATCATTGAATATTCAAGCTCTCATAGACTTTCTGAACCTTTTAATTATCTAAGCGTGCTTGATTATTTGCTTCGAATCTTTAGCATCTTGCAGGTAATAATTTCATTTCTTGGAAGTCACTCTCTATTTTTATTACTGTCAGTACCCAGATATCCCAGGGAATGTCTCCGTTCTTTGGAAATATCTTTGAGTATCAAATACATTTACTAATGCAGTGGCTTGCACTCTTTAAGCTCTTCTGAGATCAATAATATATATTCTTAAAAGTTAAATTGATCATGATGTTCTAATGCTTTAATTGTATATGAATATACCCAAATTCTTGTGAAGTTCTACTATACTCTCGAATACCAATAGCACGGTCAAGTTAATTGACAAAAATTATCTGTAATATAATTTGGTAATGATAATTATTAATTTCATGATTCACAGAAGTAATATAACATCTAGATAAATAATATGTTCACAATCTCTTTTATATTGCATAATTAGCCTTATAAATTCCATTTGGATATTGTAATCTGAAAAAGTAATTGAAAGGATAAATCTTATATAAATATTAGTCATCCTTAATGACTCTCGTCTCTTTTTATCCTTAAAAGGGAGGTAATATTTTATAACAGAATCTTCATATTAATATATAAAATTGGGATATATATACTCAATTTTACGAATATTCTTTTGATCGCAATAAAAAGTAAGTTCTTGAAGCTTACTTCATTTATATATGCTATATCTTAAATTTTATAACTTAACTGGGGTTCTTGCTCTTCTTTCTTAATAATAAATTGTTATTTATCCTCATAAATGAGAAGAAAAAATTAAATTTTATTTTTGTTTTCTTTTAATTGTATTATATGTCTAGTGAATGAGAAATGGCTTTTAACAGTACTCACAGATATATTTTCCATCCTTCGTTTGATGCTTAAGAAGATTCCAAGAAAGTGGTTAAAAGGAGAAGAGAATAGATTTAATAATTTGGGAAAGTCTAGCGGAATACTAAGGACATAGCAATGATGATCTAAGAAGAATAAGCTTAATCACTCAAATAAAATGCGCAAAAATTTAATAACCACCCAAATCATTCTCAAAATTATTTGTATTCTAATGCCTTTTAAAATATCAATTATTTATTAATTTATAACTATGCATGCACATTTAAAATGTGTGGGTTCATTGAAATTATAGAGTAAGAACAGTTATCGAGTATAAAATTGTTCAATTTCATTTATTAAATAACTAATAAATGTACTTAAATGCATAGTTTTTATACAGTTTGTACAAATTATATTAGATTTTAATTTGTATAAAATTTAAAGTTGATTTGTTTATGTCAATTAACCTATTTTTTATGTATTATAGCAATATTTTATAAAACTAATCATTTAACATATACTTACCATGTATACTAAGGTATTGATGATAATCTTTCTTGCTTCTAATCTTAAGATAATTTCTTAAGCTATAATCTTCTTCTTACAGACCTCATATATTCCATCCTTGTTTCTTCTCTTGTGATCAAATTTCATAGTTTATCATTTAGAGTTTTCGATTCTACTGTTTCAATCCTGAGCATTAAATATGGGTATTTTTAAAGGAGATCACATTGGTATATATATGGAGAGAATTTACAAAATTTTTAAAAAACTCCATAGATGGATCTATATTTAGTTCCATTAAATAGCACTTATTTTCTTTTAAATTTAATTTGTACTGATACTAAATCTTTTAATTTTAATTGGTAACAATTTAAAAGTGCAAAAATTTTATTAATAATTAGTTTAAGAAAATTAGATTTTGATGGAAAATTTCAAAATTGTTCAAAACATAATTGGTACTATTGTTGGAATACATTTGATATGGGAAAATAATTAATAATTAATAAATATATAATTATAATTCGAGGCAGTTAACTTTCTGGAAAATTGTACCCAATATTTACAGTTTTGGAACTAAATATGAGAAGAACTTAACTTTTTTGGAGGATATTTTTAAGAGCCAGAATTGAAACGCTTAACAGCAAGCCGGCAATTTTATCAACAGTTGAGGCACTTTTGTGAAATAACCTTGCTATTGTACATTATTTAGTAATAGTTAGATTAAGTCTATATTAATACTCGTAGTATACCTAATCTAAAGCAGTAAATCTAAATTTTATTTTTACAAATATACAGACCCTTAATTTCACTAATTTCTATTTCTTATTTTGAAAATGATCAAATTTTCAACAAATCCCAATAATAATCCAACAATACCTTATAAATAAAAGTAACATTAACCTTATTATAGAGTTTTGGGGGTAATATTCCTTCAAAAATCTATTGGATAAACGAATATAAGACTTTCATCGCTATAGTTTATTAACTTATTTTATTATTATAATTATTCTTAGGTTGAATTAAGCTTCTACATCATGGTCCTTAAATTAAAAATGCTTTGAAATCTGATTTTTATACACTAGTAAATTCTACCATCTACCCAAAGAATCGTTAGTATTGTCGGTCTTGCTATAGATGATCGCTTTATTTATTCACTATACGAACCACTAAATTTCTTAAGCAGACTTGACATGTTGATTCATGTGATTTAGTTAAAATCAAGGAGGAGTACTTCTATAAAGATGTATTTATTCATCCTTACAATGTGGCAAACTTAAGATTCTGCTGCCATTCTATATTAAGCAAACAGCCCTAGTAATTATGAAGGAAAATTTTTTAATATTCTGCAAATTTTAGAAATCTAATACAGAAATTTAAATAAATGTCTGATTTATGCATTTCAATTATAGTTATTTTTATTAAATAGTAAATTTCTAAATATTAGAGAGGACTTCACTTATTGTCTAATAAACTTTATTCCCATTCCGAATTGTATATTCTTTGGATCTAAACCAGTGATACCAGCCTTCTTGCTTGAAACACTCATCTCAATAATTTTGAGAATCACCTATGCATCAAGTGCAAATTCTGCATGATTTCACTTTCATTTTATCTGTCTATCTCTTGTAAATATTCTTTCAGTATCTCATTAATATTAAGTTATTTTATAATTTATATTATTTTTTTGACTGAAGGCTTCCTAAAAATAAAATTTAGCAAATATTCGCGGAAGGCTTTGCATTATATAATTAATTTCAAATAATCTTTTATTTAAATTATTCAAATACATATTTTATGGTTATCATTTATAACATAAAAAAATTACATGTCAGTTTGTCAAAATTAAAGCATATTTTTAACGATAAAATTAAAGCAATCAATTAGTATTGTTTTATTATTTAAAATAATAATCTTTGTAGCTTATATTACTTATATTATATTTGAAATTATTTATTATAAAGTTTAATTTTATCGTTAAAAATATGCTTTAATTTTGACAAACTGACATGTAATTTTTTTATGTTATAAATGATAACCATAAAATATGTATTTGAATAATTTAAATAAAAGATTATTTGAAATTAATTATATAATGCAAAGCCTTCCGCGAATATTTGCTAAATTTTATTTTTAGGAAGCCTTCAGTCAAAAAAATAATATAAATTATAAAATAACTTAATATTAATGAGATACTGAAAGAATATTTACAAGAGATAGACAGATAAAATGAAAGTGAAATCATGCAGAATTTGCACTTGATGCATAGGTGATTCTCAAAATTATTGAGATGAGTGTTTCAAGCAAGAAGGCTGGTATCACTGGTTTAGATCCAAAGAATATACAATTCGGAATGGGAATAAAGTTTATTAGACAATAAGTGAAGTCCTCTCTAATATTTAGAAATTTACTATTTAATAAAAATAACTATAATTGAAATGCATAAATCAGACATTTATTTAAATTTCTGTATTAGATTTCTAAAATTTGCAGAATATTAAAAAATTTTCCTTCATAATTACTAGGGCTGTTTGCTTAGACTATATAGTCTTTAATTATGGCAGTAAGAATATAACATTGATTAGTTTTTTTTATTTAAAAAATACTTAACTTTTAAATTTGGCGTCTTATAATAATTACTAGTAGTAGCCTTGTTTGTATAAATATATTAGGTTTTAACGATTAAAATTAAAGCTACAAAACTTCAATAAAATTGATAAATAAATTTAAATACAAATTAATCTTTACATCTTTTAAATTTAAATTCAATTTACTCATTTATATGATTCAAATTTTCTTAAAAATGAAACATTAAAGTCAATCACATCTCTCTTACGATTGAATTTCTTGTCAGATTTTCCAATTATTTTTATAAATTTTATCTATAAATTAATCAGAGATGAGAAGCTCAGAAAATTATTGATGAAAAATAGCAGCTCTTTAAGCGATAGAAAATGAGCCTAGTATTAAATAATATTTAATTAATGAGCTAACATATATGATGCTGTTAAAATTTGAGAGATTTAATGCTTAATATTTTGCTACTATTACATCAAAATCAATACATATTAAAATCAGACCCATAATTGCTTAAGAGGAGAGTAAAAGCATGTCTATATAGAAGTCTATTAAGAATAGGCTTCATTTATCTCTATAATATTAAAGCCATAACTCAACTTAAATAATAAACATACATTCTTATCACAGTCATAAATTGACCCAAAATGTAGAATTAAAAATTAACTCACTTAAATTATCAATACTTAACTATAAATCTCTACAAACCCTTATAATGTATGTTTTAATTGCAGCTTAATATCAATAAAAAACCAAACAACTAAAGTGTTTGGGGTTTTGATTATATGTCTCTCCATATATGCTGTTTAATTTTACAATCATATTATTATTTTTTTCTTTTATTAGTTTAGTTTGAAATGTTTCATTATCATTGAATTTTTTATATTATTTATCAAGTATAATAAAAATGTGGAAACTATTATAAAGAATAAAAAATTAAAATCAATAAGGATTATGATCTTAACTTTTTACTCTAACTAAAATCAATTGTAGCTATTTTGAGAAAAAGAATTATTGCTTATTTATTTTAATTAATTAATTAAACATAGAAATTCTAATTTTTAACTTACTTGACTTTTCTAAGTCATTTGTATTTAGAGCAACAAGTAGCTGTTAATGTTCTTTCTTCACTTTTTTAAAAAAAATTTTCTTTTATAACTTCATCATATCTTCATGATATTTCCCTAAAAATAAAAATGTAAAAATAATGGAGTTCAACAACAAAAGTAATAACTCAAAAAAAGAATAATTTAATTAAAATCAAACAATATTAAGATTGTGGAGTAATTCTTTTTAAAAAACAAGCTATCTAAAGTTAAGAGTTGTGACATTTAATATTAAAGATGGTGTTAAAAAATGAAAAAAATAATTGTAAGAATTTTCATAAGCTTGAGAATTACTCCACAATCTTAATATTGTTTGATTTTAATTAAATTATTCTTTTTTTGAGTTATTACTTTTGTTGTTGAACTCCATTATTTTTACATTTTTATTTTTAGGGAAATATCATGAAGATATGATGAAGTTATAAAAGAAAATTTTTTTTAAAAAAGTGAAGAAAGAACATTAACAGCTACTTGTTGCTCTAAATACAAATGACTTAGAAAAGTCAAGTAAGTTAAAAATTAGAATTTCTATGTTTAATTAATTAATTAAAATAAATAAGCAATAATTCTTTTTCTCAAAATAGCTACAATTGATTTTAGTTAGAGTAAAAAGTTAAGATCATAATCCTTATTGATTTTAATTTTTTATTCTTTATAATAGTTTCCACATTTTTATTATACTTGATAAATAATGATTTTGTAGAAAGTTTGATTCTGAAAATAAATTCAAAGTTATTTTGGAATAATAATACCACTTATTGTTTCTTTTTTTTACTGTCAATATGTAAGCTTTCTTAAATTCAGTATTTAATCTTATTGCAAGTTGATTTTTACTATGAATGAAAGATAAATAAGATGCATTCTCTTTTTATGGCATTTAAAATGATAGACTTTCAATAAAACATTTATTGACTAAATCGAATGCATTAATAAAACCATCTTTAAATCCAAAAAGCAAAGTTCTTTCATTATTAACTATATGGTCATATTAAGATTTAAAATCATATTCAATTGTTTTTAAACTCAAATCAAAATCCTGTTCGTAAAATATTGCCTTTATATTTGCATCTTCAAAAATATAGGAAAATGAATCATTTCGGAAAAGGAAATATTTTAATCGATGCCAAGGATCTCCCTCAAAAGATTTTTAATAGATAGTTTCTTTCTCTTACTTCTCTAAATCATATTAAATCACCATAATTTCATGATCTTCCATTATAAAGATCCATGATGGGTGATTTACATGGGTTTGAATTTAAATTCTAGATCGACTATTTTAAGGTTTAAACTTAAATAATTCCATTTCAAGTTCTATTTTCTTTTCAATTGAGTTTATCTGTGCAATGTAAAACTCCTTGCTCTAAAAAGGATTAAAAACAACTTACTCGTTTAAACCCTGAAACTCCATAATTGAATGTTTTGATTAGTTAATAATTGATAATTTATGGTTTTTTATTGAGATTTGTAGAGAAATGGAGGACTTATTTGTAACTATTGTATATTAAATTAATATTAGGTTTACTCAAATCTAACAAATACTTGTATTTTTTGTACTCTTCAATCTTGTTTCTCTTATGATTCAAGCATATCAAGTATGATTACCAATGATAGTAGAGACTTTCACAATTATCTTTTCTGCTATGCTTTTAATGTTTTTAAATACTTATTCTAGCTTTATATATTCTAATCCAAACTAATCTTTATTTTTCATGCTAAATACCAAAATAAAACATACTCTCTATATCACTCTATTATATAAAATTAACAACAGAACATTCATCCCGCTAGATTGAAATATTAATTTACATTTCTCTGATTTTAAAGTAGCCAGGAGTGCCAAGAAAATTTACTTAAGTAACATTCTCTTAATATATGAACCTATTTAATTCTATAAGACTCAAATCTAAATGAACATACTCTAGTTCATGCAACTCCTTGAAAACCTATATTATTCCTTAAAGTATATGATTAAAATTCGTCAGAGTTTCTGTTATAACATAGATAGTTTTTTAGAGACATTTAAAATAACTTTGGTTTAAGTGTGATGAAACTAAAGCATAGTATTATATCATCAATTTAACATGTTCTTGCAATTTCTATTTTAAGTATTTTATATCAATTATTTGTTTACATCCTCATGATAGTACTGCGCACTCTTAATGAGATAATTGAGTATGAGTTCTGTATGCTTAATCATCAAAAGAATTTGGTTCTTTAAGTTTTTTATATATTCAAATGTTTTTATACAATCGCTGAGATTAAATACATTTAATTCATGTATATACATATAAGATTAAAAATTTTGGGAGAAGGTAAATTGTTTTTAATTACAAGGATATTAGAAACAAAATCATTATTATTATTAATATCATCTGTGCAATAAGCAACAATAGCTCTGACTCAAAAGTATGCTTAAGCTTCATCCAGCATCATACAGACATTATTGTAGCTCGTCCTTTTTCATTTCTTTCCCCATCCATACACCTAATGTACTGTACATATCAATATCTTCGTCTTTGTAAGGCTCCTAATTCATTCACGAGTTATCTGAAACGCGAATTTTTTTCTAGAATAGTAGAAGTTGTGCTCGTTTTTATATATTCCCTTTGCGTGCTCCATAACCTGAGTTTTTATCAGTGTCGTATTTAGCGCTGATGGGAAGATTTAAGAATGTACATTTTCTTGATCTTATGGCAGGATTAAAGCACCATCTATTCGTTTTCATACTCAGCTTCGAGATACTTAGTTTGCTGTGAATGGTTTCATGTATGGTCTTGTGTAATCTCCACTATATTGGCCAATCTTGGCAGCCATTCTAGGCTTTAGGCTTTCGGTATTTTTTTGTTTCAGTTTTGCTGCTCAAATGGGGTTAACCAGAGCATTAGAGGCTAGAAAGGCAGTGGATCCTGAAGTAATTTTGGTGTGCTATCTGCGCTTGTTGGCGTCTCTACTAATGGAGCTCCTAATCACTCTGCCACTTCAGAGTACCTATATCACCTATCGAGCAAGAGACACACAGGATTAGATGCCAAGTGAGTCGATGATAATTAATGTTTAGGAAGTAGCCAATTTCTACGATACTCTATCACTATCGCTCTCCAAGTTCTTGGAATAACAATATAAGTCTAAGCACTAGTGGGCAGTTGCTACACCGTGCTTCTCTACCACAATTCACAAGTGCTGATCGCATAAGCTAACACAAGCCCCAGCTGCCCAAAGATTTTTACGTTTAGTCGGTCTTACTAGAGATGATGACATGATTGTGGGTCCATACAAAGCAATTGGTACTATTTAGCATCCTTGTTATGTTGATGCGTGTAATGGAATTACTGTTGAAGGATAGAAATTCTATATTTCAACATTGTTTCTTAACTATAACGTAGCATGTTAAAGACCCTCATCCAAAACATCAAGAGTTAGTAGCCACCTCGAGACTGTTACATGCCCCTTTTCAACTCATCATTAATAAAAGACAGACTAATACACAGCTATCACTATTTATGCAGTGACACTTGCTTATTAAGTCCTTTTTATGTTAATTATCTTGTAATTATTAGAGGAACTATGAATAGGACTCTTTGATGAATATATAATAATATCCAATTTAAATTGTTTGTGATTAAGGATACCCCCTCCAAATCTGGAACTTTTTTAAATTCCAGATTTAAATCTGGAATTTTTATAAGTTCCAGATTTATATCTGGAACCGTAATATGATTGAAATATTCCAGATGTGTACCTGGAATTCCAGTAATATATCTGGAATTCCAGTTTATAACTGGAATAAAATTTTTGCATCATTAATATAGAAAATATTGTTCATATTATTTTAGAATAATAATAAATTGAATATTTTTTTAAAAATGCATTTAAATTTTTTTAGATAAATTAAACAATTTACTCAATAGATTTAATAAGATGTAAGAAAAGGAAAATTGATTTAAAATATATAACAAAAAGAATTATTGTTTTGAAAATATTAAAAAAGTGAACTCAAACTTGGGAAAATTCATTATATCCAAAAAAATCAAGTAGTAAGTGCAACAGATTAAAGAAGACCTTGGGAAGATGAAACTTTTTATAACAAACAATGTGATGGTAAAATGATGGCCATTAGCTAAGGAAGGACTGTAGTCAGCTACGGTAAGAGCCACTATTGTAACGTCCAAAAGACATCCGTAAACACCCTTTGCATTAAAAAACTGCAATCTAATGAATGGAGTAAGGGACCCCGACTAGGTTTTCATAGGTAGTGAGGAACCACAGACTATTATACCTTGACAACAAGACCTAAATAGAGGTAATAGCTAATATGATATGGCTAGATGACAGAATAAGAGGACTGGAGGCAAACGGATACAACCAAAAAGTCAAGTAGTTATTCAAAATAACGTATGTAAGGAAACAACAATTAAGAACAGCTGAAGTTGATACACAACAGAAGTGAATAAAGAAGCTTAACATTCAAATCATGAATGATATTCTATGAATATATACAGAGTGCATTTGCATTCAACATGATTTTTACGAAAATTTAATCTTTAAAAGAATAAATACTTAGTGTCTCCAAAAATTTTCTGTAAATTATACTAATCAGAACATTTGCTTCATTAACATAGTCACTTTGGCTTTACTGAAATTCTTGTTGATCTACCCATCGGAAATTACTTACCAGAAACTGGAACCTTTCTTGTAGTAAGTATACTTATAGTTCTGTAAAGAATCTTCTTGTAGATTGAGTTTTCGTAAAAATCATGTTGATTTTGAATTTCATTTACCTACAGTTATTATCTATCTATCTCTTTAAAATATAATATTTAAATATTATAGATAATAATAAAGTGCATAAGTTTTTTATGAAATAAGTAAATCTTTAGAAAAAAATTTGTTAAAATTAAAAAATAATTTTTTATTTAGCTCACCAATTAAATTCATTTAAAACTAATAAATTAATAATTCTTTGCTGTTTATTATTAAAATTACAATTATAAAATTTTTGAATATTAACTATTAAGTTTACTTTATTATATGATCTATCTCTAGCAATAATATTATGAATGGTATATTTATATTGATAATGGTAATTTATTTAATTCAATTATAAAAATAAGTTTAAGGAATTTTTATCTATCTACACAATTTTTCCACATAGTATTTTCAAGTAATAAATTGTTACGAAACTTTAATTTCTTCGGTATCATAAAAAACAGAACGTATATTGATAAAAAACAAGATTTATATATAAGTTTATATTAAAAAAGTTTAAAATTATTATAAAGCATAACATTTAAGAATTCCAGGTGTATTTCTGGAATTCCAGTTTAAAACTGGAATTCAAAAGCCAAATCTGGAATTTAAAAAGTTCCAGTTTTGGAGGGGGTATCCGTGATTAATATACAATACGACCTTAAAGTAATTTTATTGAATCATATTTTATTAATCACCTAGATATTTTGAGTTTAAATAAATCAACTTCCTTTATATAATTACAATATACTCTTTTAGCTCTTTTTATCGAAACATGCTAAATATATGATCAGAAAGTTTAATCATTGATTCATACCGTTTCTTCTTTTGTTTCTTCTATTTCTAAGATTTATGCACTTAATTCTTTATACTCAAAAGAATTCAAACAGTAAATATTTTGAATATGCTTCTTTATTAATTCTGAGTAAGTATAATATTCATTAAAGATGTTTATTTGAACCTTTTATCAACTTTATTTTTCATTAATAAATCTTCATTTTGCCTTAGCGTGTATTTTTAGAGCGTTTTTTCAAGCTTTATTCGGTATAGAAAATGAATCTTTTCTTTAAATTATTTTTTAATTTTCGATTGATAGATTTTATATAACCCCCTTAATATCTACAATTAATGTTTAATTTTCTATTTCTACCTTCTATTTTTTTCCAGTTTAAGCATAAATTTAATAATTTTTAATTCAGATTTCAATGGATTTAGCTATTCTAACTTTACAAAATAGATTACCTCTAATTTATAAGAAGATAAAATAAAGCTATGATTATCTAGGCCCAAAAGAAAAGCTTGAAGCTTAAAGATTACCGTCATGTTAATTGAAATTTTAATTTTTTATACTAAGTTGAAATGACCCTCAAATTATAGTATCCTTGCATTAGAGTTGGCATAGCAACATTAATTATTGAGTTTCATATTCAATATATCATGCTTGTGGTTATCTAAATATATCTTAACTTCACTATTTTTTAAGATTTTTTGGATGTAAATTTCTCTAATTTTTTAAATATCTAAAAACGACCACAATCACAATAAAAAAATCAAAAACCTAAGACATTTTTTAATAAATTTTGGTTTTTAATTATTCATTTTTCATATTTTATGAACTGATATATTTTAATAACTCTAATAATTTAATATAAACTCTAAATAATCAATATCAGCAATTTAATACTAAGAAAAAGCAGGTCAATACTGTATTATAACTCATCCTAAAACAGAAATTTCTTAATAAATACCATAAAGCATTTAATATTTAATATGACTTATTCTAATTAAATAATTAATTAAATTACTAAACTTTGAACCTAAATTTCTTATTTGGGCTCTTGAAGTGATGAATAATAATTTATATGTAGCTTTTATAATTATTTTTATTGTATGAGCATTTTCACATTAATAATATTTATAATATGAGGTTTCTACTTACATTCCAAATTGTAATTCATGATTTCTACATTTCTAATAAAATTAGGGTCCACCTTAATTACCACCAACTTTTTTTTATATGTTATAAAATAAACTATCATAAACATTAAGAAAAGTTGCAGAACTATATTTTATTGCTGAATAAATTAGGTAAATATACAATAATTAATGAATATATTTTAAATAATTTTTCCTTGCCAATAAAATATCATTTATGTTCTGCTCATATAAACAGTAGCATTAATTTTTATTTAGAGAATTTTATTGAGAAGAATTATATAACACTATAATGGCATAAAGTTTTATTTATTTAATTATTATATTTAAATTAGAAAATTTGTAATGTTTCATAGATTTTGCTGTTATCATTATAATCATCTTTAATATCGATCATGAATTTTGAATAAAAATGAAAATTTAATTAATTAAGAAACTGTATAGATTAATAATTTTACCCCCAAAATATACTAAAATGGGATAATCTAGTATTTCTGCAAAAGTAATACCCTAATGAAGCAAGTATTCTAACAATAAATACAACAGTAAGTAATATTTCATAAAAAAAAAACTTAACTTTTATGCAATTTTACAAAATCAATTAAATTTTCATAGTTTGATATGAGTTTTTTCATGTTTTATTACTTTTAGTAAATTGTTTAAATCGCAATCTTGAGCACTGCCATCTCTCTAAATAATGTTGAAAGTTTGAATATACATAAAATTATAAAATAACCTTATTACTCATTTTCCTTTTTGAATAACAAATAATTTGCAAGTTTAGTACATATATAATTTAGAAGTACTCAAAAAATACTCTATATAAACTTAATATTTGAACTCAAACAAAACCCTCCTTTTCTTCTTAATTTTAAAATATACACATGATTTAATTTAGTAATTTATAGTATTTATCAGTTTTTGTATTTTAAGAAGAATAATAATTCCTTATCTTTTGTATCCTATAAATAAAAAGAAATTATTGTATAATAATAATAACATCTGAAACCATGAAAAATATATTACATTAAGATTCATTTGATATTTAAAATGTTAACTTTAACTTTAAAAATTGGCTTTTTTAAAATCTATACTAGCCCAGAAATTAAAATTAACAGTAAATTAAAGAGTAGCTAAAAAGAAAAATAAACTTTGAAAAGATATACTTCTAAATATCATAAAAAAATATAAATTCAGAAGATAAACATCTCTGCAAAATAAATTGTAATAAACTGTGAAACACCAGATTCTTGGAAGGTCAACATTTTCTAGAGGTTGAATAATCAATGTATAATTAAAAAGCCCTTTAAATTAATAATATATAAACTGAAATAAAGTTTTTGTTGCAATGACAGAAGATTATAGTTGAGCTTTCATCTATAGAAAAAATAAATTAAGAGCAACTTAATCCCAACAAAACTTAAGTAATAGAAATAAAGAGAAGTTAAAAGAACTCAAGAATTTCCTGAAAGATATACCAAAAATGAAATGGAAGTCATAGAAGGGTAAAGAATTATAAATACATATTTATGAAAATCAATGAGTCTTATATTAAATAAAAAATATCTAGTAATTTATACAAAAAAAAGAAATATTGTAAATTTTGGGAGAAATTGAAAAATATTTCGTGAAATGATACAATAATTTTACCAAATTAAACATATGGACCCTGTCTATACAATAAAGAAAGGATGTTTATGATAGAATTTATGAAGAAGAAATTCTTAGAATCATTAGGTTTCAGGTTAATTAAAGTCAAACCTTTTTATATATTTAACTTAAATCTATGATTATAATATAGTAATTAAAACACTCAAAATTAAATGATTAAAATTAAATAAATTAATATTAGTACTTATAGTTAAGCTTTATTGAAAAAGAATGTCATGCTTCCTTATCTTTGAATATTTTTGAAAATTCAGAATATTTTACTTTTTAGTTTTTTCTTTTATTCTTTGAAAATTATCATTAATCTTTCTTTATATCTTATTTCCAAACTGATCTTATTAAAATCCTTTTGGAATATATAGGGTACTTGTTTGACATTTTTGAATGATATCAATGAAGCCTTTCTATTTAGTAGGGATACTTAGATCTTTGTTCTATATCCATGTTGAAATCTCTTATATCTATTTGGAATTTGATCATTAATTTTGAGTCGCCGTAAAATGTTAAGGAATAAATGTCCGCCGTATAATGTTAAGGAATAATTGTCCGGTGACCTTTTAAAAAGATAGATTGAATTAAAGCATGTTTTTATTGCATTAAAAATGAGAAATAAATTAAATAAATATAGTAAATTTAAAGAAAATCAAAAATGGAAGCCATATCTTGTTCTATTCGAACTTAGCTGTAATTAACTTGGGTCTTAATGAATGCGTAAAGAATTAGAGAAAGGAATAATGATTGTATGGTTTGCTAATAAGATATAGCAAGATAATCATAAAAGATTATGATAATTATGAAAATGAGAAGAAAGTAAATTTAAAAAAATAAAAATTACTTACAAAATGCTCTGGCACAGACACATCTACACTATAGTTAGAGTTTAAATGCATGTACAATAAAGGTTTTTATTACTTTGTTGATAATTGTTCTCATCGAGAATCCCCCCTCTCCCCAAGGTTAAACTTACACGCCCCCAATTCTATAAATGAATTTTTTTCTAGCATACTCATTTCTCATATAATTTAAATAATTAATGTTACTTAAAATTTATTGATTTATAGAATGTATTTTTCTAGGCATCTGAATTAATATAGTATTATTGATAAAATAGAAAACAATCGGAAAAAGTAAATTTAAAAATAAATTAAAACTACCAGAAAATAGAATATATAAATTAGATTACGATTACATAGACAATAAGAATTAAATATGGATCATTATTTTTAAAAAAAAACTCATAGTAAATACTCAAAATAATAGATTATAAGCCATCTTAATATTTTTATGCATTTTAATTTCCTAATTTAATTGTTATTCAGCACACTACTGTTTAAGTGCTTGATATAATATCTTTAATTTTTGTTTGAAGAATGTACGTTATTTGTGTGAAAATTTATGAAATTTAGCTCACGCAATTTAGGGTACTTAAATCTTAAAATAACAAGAAATTTAAATATTTTTTCAAATGTAAAGCAAGTCATTAACGTAGCAAAATTTTGAATATAAAGTAATATAATTTGACATACTTATTTGATGTTGATTTTATAAGTAATGTTAAGTGAATAAGATAGATTCTACTTCTTTCATTATTATTTTAAAGATATTTTAATTATAATAAGAGATTTTATAAATATTTGACGTTAATCTATTACTTATTACAATTCTTAATTTTTAAACTTATATGATCTATAATTAACATACTAAACTATTTTATATATATATAACTAGTGAAAAATTTTGTCTTTTCTAAACTTTCGAAAAATTTATAATTTTTATTTTTCCATGTGCTACTACACGTCCGTTGATCTTTTTATGTGCATGTCCCCATAAGAAAATACATATTATAATCAATTTAACTTGACTTTCATTAATTTGCTCATTATGAAATGGTTTAATCTCTAATTTTATTTACAATTTTAGCTTAATCACCTTCATTTTACACAAATCAAAATAAAAAACTTGTTAAATATTTTAATTTTATAAATTTATTATTATATTTATAATTTTTGAAACGATTTTTTATAAAAAATAAACAGTATAATAATTGTAAATCTACTTTTATTGAAAAAAACTTATAAGAAACAATGAATTAATCTAAAAGATTTTAGTAAAAATGTTAATATATGTTTCAATAAAAGTAGATTTACAATTATTATACTGTTTATTTTTTATAAAAAATCGTTTCAAAAATTATAAATATAATAATAAATTTATAAAATTAAAATATTTAACAAGTTTTTTATTTTGATTTGTGTAAAATGAAGGTGATTAAGCTAAAATTGTAAATAAAATTAGAGATTAAACCATTTCATAATGAGCAAATTAATGAAAGTCAAGTTAAATTGATTATAATATGTATTTTCTTATGGGGACATGCACATAAAAAGATCAACGGACGTGTAGTAGCACATGGAAAAATAAAAATTATAAATTTTTCGAAAGTTTAGAAAAGACAAAATTTTTCACTAGTTATTAATAAACATAGGGGTTAACAAACAGAAATTTTTTCATCATTAGGAGGTTGGTTGATGGAATAAAAAATTTCATATAAAAGCGTTGAAAGTACTGGGGTCTCGATCAGAACAGATAATTTTTTATCTTCATGTGCAGATTAGAATATCGAAATCCTAAATCAAATGAATTACTTCATTTGATACATGGCTCCCTTAGAAGCGTTTGCAAGAAATAGTAACATACGACCTAATTTCATTTCTTTCAATACCCAGCTTATAATATCAGACCAATGAGTTATGGACAGTATTTAACTAGAAATTTAAGCAAAATTAATAATTATGGAGAAATTGTCTTTCAAGAAAAAATGTAAGGTTCCCACTCTTTGTGGTATTCCTGATGCATTCATCAAAATATTAAATTTAATGAATTTTTATAATATTTATCAAAATTTATGATCAATTTATTTATATTTTAACTTTCAATATCTTATATATTTTAAAATGATTTCAATTATTTATAACTATCACATTTATTGTATGTAAACCATTTAGTTAAACAAAGCTATAATATTTTATGTAAGAGATAATTATAAACCTTCAAAATAACATTAAAATAGAAATGATAAGATAAATAGCTATGATAATTGAAATTATGCTTTTATTTTTCTTATCTACTTATTGTAAAAATTATAATTAATTTGATGATGGGTGATGGGAAAAGAAACTTTTGTAGAAGCGGGAAATTGAACAGGAAAAATAGATTTTTGGTAAATATAATATTTATAAGTTAATTACATTAAAATTGTGATTGTTTATCAAAAATAGCTTTTCTTATGATAGTTTTACCCCAAAATTTAAAATCTTTTCAAACTTATTAAAGCTATGCTTACAATCACAAACTACTACTTCACAATCCTTATTTGTATTTTTAAATAAAACTATCTAATCATATTATAGTTCAATTGCAAGAGGACCTGAATCTCTTTAATTAGTTTAAATGAAAGGAACAAATTTATTTGGTACTTTAATTTTATCCACTACATTTGAAGAGGAGTAATAAGGATAAATTTAGTAAATAGAATCAGAAGTTGTAATGTAATGATTCATTTATTCGTCTGTTATAACAAAATTTTTAATTTCTTAAGTAATACTATTTAAAGTCATTAAGTTGACTATCTATTAAGAGATAATAAAAAACCAAAAACCTCTTAATTTGATATTTGATTGATATTATTAGTAGAATATAGTCAAAGTCTTATTGGTTTTAGTTTAAGAAATGCTGGTTCATTCATAATTTTTATGTAATTAATGAATATTAATTAATTTTAATCGATGAATTTTTACCTATTTATTTTTTTGTAGTTCCTCCTCTCTGTAGTGTTCCGAGTATATCATCTATTTATGATTTCAGGTATGCTGAAGATATTATCTATGATCCTCTCAACTATATTCTTAATCCTATTACAAACATCTTCTTGCTTATGTTTTTAAAATCATAATTAATAATTTCACTTTTTTTATTACAAAATATGACATACTTTCCATTTTAATATTATAAATAATTGCTTCTACCGCCCAGACATCCCATTAAACAGAGCCATTAGTCCACTTCTATCTTATTGGAAAGTACCCAGGTGTGCCTAGTACTTTAGCTAAAGTCACTATTTCTTACCTCATTACCTAATGAAATTAATGACTACTATTTCTAAAGGACAGAGATTTAGATTACATTTTCTAACTCCAAATCTCTATGAACATACCCTAGATCATGGAGCTCTTTCACACCCTTTGTCATTTCCGTGAGTATCTCATTCAAGTCATCTTGGTATCTATTATGGTAGAGGTAATCTCTTAGAGTCATTTCAAACTTCTTAAGTAAAAGTGCAATAAAACTATGTCCAAGAAAAACTCCATAGATTTTAAGGAAGTTCTTGCATTCCCTATATGTGCCTCCTTAGTATTGTGTATTCATTCCAAAACCCCAAAACCCTTTCAGTAGTTTGATTTAGTTTTTGATTGATAAAAGTAGACTATTAGTGCATACTTTATAGGGTTTTAATAGGGTTTATGTAGGGGTTTAATTTTTAAATATTAGTAATTTATGTAAGTATATGCGAGGTTTGGGGTCAGTTTTTGACAGTGAGTGTATAGATTTATTGTTTAAGTTGCGATATGGATGTGATGATTATAGTGAATAACTCAAGCCTGTTCTGAATTATACGTCTATAGCAAGGCTACTCCATAAATCTCCAGCAACTGTGAGGTCTCACTGTCTATTAGCATTGAATTTAAAGAGATAGCATCTTAATTCTAAGCCTAAGAGACCCTTAAAATTTTAGCAGCATCATATTGAATATCTTATTAATGATAAGACTCTTAAATACTGGGCTCATTTCTCTCTTGTGATGTTTCATCGCCAATTTCCTGAGCTTCACATATCTGCTTAATCGATAGCTAACATATAAAAAAAGAATGGAATATCTTAAAAGACAGTCAATCGCATTAAGAGAGTGATTGACTTTAATGTTCCATTTTATAAGACTAATTTAAATTGCATATTCGATTAAATATAGAAATCTTAAGAGCATAATATAAAGTTTATACACGCTGATGAAGCTGTATTTACATTCAATACCTTTATATCAAGGTCTTGGTACAAGAGGTATAGTAATATAGAAGTTTATGACTAAAAGGTTAAGGTGTAAACTCATGCTATTCTTGGTGGAATAAGTGAAGATAGTGGCCTCGAGACTTATGTTATTCACCCTCGTTCTATAAAGACTGAATAATATATTAAGTTCTTGCAATAACTCAGAGATAAGTACGCTGACTAAGAGATTATTCTATTCGTTGATAACTTGTCAGTTCATAAAACTAAAGACTCAAGGAAGGAATATGAAAGGCTAAATATAACACCTGTATTTAATGTTCCTTACAGCCCTTAGTTCAATGGAATTGAATTATATTGGGGGTTATTGAAAGGCCACTACAAGAAACTTCTACTCTATCACTTAATGCACGATTTAAAGATAGATACAGTAGATTTTATTAAGAGTGCTGCGAAAAGAGTCAGCGATGATAAAGCTAAAGTGTGTGCAAGAGAAAAGAGATTTTGTGTATATAAATAAGTTTTAGATTTAAACGAATGAATAAGTTCACATATTAAATTTGCCCATAAAGGGATTTGGCTTCTCTTTATTTTCTTCCTCTAAAGGCTTGCTATGGCCCATTGTTTCTTCTCTTAGTGCCAGCCCCTGCATCTATGTTCATCTCGTCTGGCTTTTGGAAATCTTTGAAGAGTCTCTTATTCAATTCATGTTTTACTTGAGACTTTCTCTCTCTGTTTAATTTGCTGCGCTCTTTCATCAAGCATATAGCAGTACCAGGTTTTTCTAAAAAGTTAGAAGACTAAGCTTACTTGAGATAAAAGCATGCTTTTGAAGTTCCTACAGCCAGGTATCACTTGTTTTAATACCTTGCTTCTCTTTTTCTTCAGGATAGATGCTGTATCGTTTCTTGTGAGCTTCTTAAATAACTTCATTTAAGTACTCAGGTTTCAGAGTTGCAAGAACACCAAAGAAGAAGTTTCTCTCTGCTAACTTATTAGAGAGTTGCAGCTTTGATGGAAGGTAGAGAGCAACATCTGGATCACTCATAGCATCATCATAGAGGTTTGTTACTGATATTTCAGGGTAGTTAGGTATCTCGATCATTCTGATTTCATTAGACTTAAAAGCTTTTTTCTCTTCACTCAGTAAGGCTTTTAAGAATGAGATTTTAGTTCCCTCCTAAGTTGGCAAGAACAATCCAACTATAATGGATTTATTAAACTTACTTAAGAACTTACCTTGCTATACCAAATATCTATAAAGGTCCTCTTTACTTCGAAATTTTCCTATTAAATCTTGAGATTAAATTCTCTTCATTGCATCATTCATAGACTCCATCTTGCTTCCTCTTTCTAGAAATGTTAATGAAATTTAAAATTATGGATATCCATTCTAAGTTTATTAAAATCTTACTACTAAATAGGTAAGACCTACTGGAGGTCAACCTTGAAAAGATATGCGGAGAAGCATTGGAAAACTTGCTCCAAGTTTCACAGATTGATTTCATTTATATCAATCTATCTCCATTAAATTGCTCCTAATAATGTTTAATTATTTTAGGAGGTCCTACAAATTAAGTTCAAACTTTATTTGGAGTTAAATTTTAAGGTTAAAACTTAATTAGGAGCATATTAAATTAAAAAATGCTTAATAACTTTACCTCCAAATTAAGTTCAAACTTGATTTGGAGGACCTCCTAGAGAAACAAAACTTCATTAGGAGTATATTAATTTACTAAAACGAATAAAATTCTCATAAAATATGTCAACTTACAGTCTTCTATGGGTATTTAATTTTCTTACCTCTCAGCCGAAAATCTACCAGAGTGTCTTATACTCGACTATTAAAGTTTATCAAGGTATATTTTAACATTATTATAATAAAATATATCAGCAAACTAAAATGAGCGCTAACCTTCTGAGAAGAGCGGCATTACTTGGGTAAAATCAATCAAAATTATCATTCCAGCAACCAAAAAAAGTAGAGACCAGAGACGCTTGTACTCAGTGGGAGCCTACTTATGACAACTTTGACCAGTCTAGTTTTGAGATTTAAATATAAGTTAAGTAGGAGGTTATCAAAGAAGCTGTGCAAATTGAGGAGGAGGTTAAACAATCCGCCATAGAGCATTAATAAATTCCAGCTAAAGTTGACTATTAATGCTAAGAATGCAATAAAGTTTTCCCTTACAAGTCGACCTATAAAAGACACTTGAGAGATATACACAACGATATGCCAAGGTTATATCTCAAGCATTAAAAGAAAGATGGGAAGTATGTCTGTGAGTTCTCTGTGAGAAGCCATATTCTCATACTAGAGACCTCAAAGTGCACTTAAAGAAAATGCACAATCAAATTTTTGTATTTATTCATGAACCTACAAGGAATAGATTCATCTAAAAGAGAAGATCAAGAAATCCAGTTGAGTCTCTTAGAGTTGAAGTCTAGAAGTAAGTAAAAATGAAGAAAGCAGTCAAAAACTTTCCAGTCTCTGAAATCAATAAAATCATGGTTAAAATAGAGGCAATAAAGATTCCCATATTAAAAATTATTGACTTAGATTCTTGCCTAGAAAGCTACCTTACTCTTGAAGATAAAATAGAGAAGAGAGTCTTTACAGATGACTAATATGCTTACAAGATATATCCTTTCAATTACTTCCTTGCAAAAAGTTCCAAATGGAATTTGCTAATGAGTATTATGCTCTTTAAAATGCAAAGTTAAATGAGTGTAGGCATATCATCTAGCTTGATGCTATTTTACTTGGTAAAAATCATGTAGCCTTCAGGCTTCCTTTACTTGAAATGACTTACAGAGAATTCTTGTCTGACAATAGATGTCAGAGATAAATTAGTTAGATAGTATAGCAGATAGTTGAAGGGATTGAAGAGCTTCACAAGCTAGGCTGCGTTCATAGAGAATTTAAGCCAGAGAATATAATGATGCACTTTCAATCTCTTAGAGTTTATATTATTGATTTTAACAGAGCTCAAAGAGTGTAATCCTCTGCATAAGGAAATGTATACGGCACTCCTGGATATTTCCCAGAGAGAGAGGATTGGAGAGATGGAGACACTTAATGGGATATCTGGGCTCTAGCAGTAATAATAATAGAGAGCGACATGCCAAGAAACGATTACTTTAGCTGCAGGGGTGAGAGAGATTGTAAGCAGAGAATCAAACAATATCTCGATAAATATAAAATAAATGGAGGTCTTAGAGAACTTGCATACTCAACTATTATCAAGCAAAGCTAAGAGAATTAACAATTAATAGAAACAATCAAACATCAACTTAGAAAGATAAAATTCAGAGAACTGCCACATGACTCTAAGCTTATGTTTGTGTGAAATATTTTAAAAACTCGCTTGTTATACTCACTTAAAATACTAATATTTAAACATTAAACCCCTACATAAACCCTATTAAAACCCTAATAAAGTATGCACTAATAGTCTACTTTTATCAATCAAAAACTCAATCAAACTACTGAAAGGGTTTTGGGGTTTTGAATGAGCCTTTCTCTTGGCTAGTATATAAGCTTTTTAGTTTCTTTATCTTGCATTAAAAACTCGCTTAAATGATGCTTTTGCATATGTCTCTTTACTTTGGCTGAGTGAGTATAAGACTTCATGCAGGTTGTGTAGTGATATCTACCATCTACCTTATCATGCTTAAAGTAGATCTTAGCTCTACCAGAGTGTACCTCTTTGATGTGCCTCTTCAAGCTAGACTCAGTTGAGAAGATATTTTAGCAGTCTTCACATAAAAATGTTTTAATTTTTTCTATTGGTTGCTGTTCCTTATCTTCCTCAATTAATTAAACTTATGTTTAATTCCCATCTCTACACACTACTTTTTTTTTAACTTAAATTTTAAAGACCTCAGCTTCAAACTCTAGAGCTCTAAGCTCAACCTCCTTTTCAATATAAATTACCTCTGGTTTCTTGGAGGAGCCAAAGTTTAGCTATGATTAACCTGTTCCAAGAGAAACTGCCTTACGATTTAAGTTAGCCGCCATGTTTAAATTCAAATTTAAATTACTATTATTAATGAGTAATGACTTCCTTGGCTAAAGTATAGTCGAGCAGGAGTTTACTCTGTAGCAATGATGGTTGATTTTGAAGTGTTAGACATCATATTAATGCTAAGTTTATAACTATAAATTTTCTAATTTCATGCTTAATATTGTAGAAATACATTTGAATTTGGAAAATTAATTTTAATTAAATATATAGTAATACAAAATCGTGGCAGTTAAAGTTGGCCAATTTAAACAATCTAGGGCTCATTCGATAGAGAATTCAAAATTAGCTGGACTTTGTTATTGGCGGTACTATTTTATCGCATCCCCAGAGCGAGATAATTAGACTTTAATGTGAGGGTATAATTTAATGAATTTAGATGGGTTTAATTAAAGTCGAATTATCTCGCTCTGGGGATGCGATAAAATAGTACCGCCAATAACAAAGTCCAGCTAATTTTGAATCCTCTATCGAATGAGCCCTAGATCGTTTAAATTGGCCAAATTTAACTGCCACGATTTTGTATTACTATATATTTAATTAAAATTAATTTTCCAAATTCAAATGTATTTCTACAATATTTTTAATATTGGTACCAGCTTAGAAAAATTCAGGTTTGTACTGGTACCAATTAGGTTTAGAACCATTTTCGAACTTTTCCATTAAAACCTCATTAGTTTAAAACTAGGTACTAATTAAGTTTTGGTACTATTAAATTGGTACCAATTAAAATTAAACGAATTTAGTACCAGTACTAATTAAATTTAAACAAATTTAGTACTAATTTAATGGAACTAAATTGATAAAAATGGAGCTCAATCTCTGCAGTTTGTTGCAGCTTCTGCAAACTTTCTCCATGTATCTTTGCAGGGTTGACCTCCTATAAGATGCCCATATTTAATAATAAGATTTTTAGCAGTAGAATCCAGAACTCTATATATTAAAATTTGAAATTTAATTAGAAAAGAAGGAACAAGGGCGGAGTCTATAAGTATTGTAATGAAGAGTGTTGAAGCTAAAGAAATGATCTCAAAATTTAGAAGCAAGGAAGATCTCTATCGATACTTCACTCAGCATGGTAAGCATATTACATATACTCAATCATAAACTATAGTGGGAATATTCCTTCCAACGATGGAAGGTACGAAAATCACAAGCGATACTCTGTGATGAGAAGAAAGCCTTCAAAAATAATGAAATTATATTGATAGAAATACCAAACTATCCAGAGATTTTAGTCACTAATCTCTACGAGGATGCATTGAAAGATTAAGAGTTGGAAGTTTATCTTCCTACCAAAAAACAAATCTAAAACAAACATCCAAGCTTCTTCTTTGGTGTTATTGGTACTTTAAGAGAGAGTTATCTCAGAGAGATCATTGAAGAAGCTCACAAGAAACGCTACTCTATTTCTCCTGAAGATTAAAAGAAGCAAGGTACACTAATAAGCGAGACCTGGCTCGCGGAGCTTAAGAAGCATCAATACCTCTCTAGTAAGCTTTTACACATAACTTTGTAGGGAAACCTGGAACTGGTATATTCCTAACGAAAGAACATGCAAAGGTTCGCAGAGATAAAGTCATACACTATTCATGAAGTGAGCAAGAGACATAATAAAGATTTTTAAAAGCCAGATGAAATGAACATAGATGCAGGAGCTGGCACTAAGAGAAGAAATATGGGCCCAAGTAAGGCATAAGAAGAGGAGAAGGAGGAGAAGCCTAATATTTTTCTGGGCTAAATCAATATGTGAAATAATATATTCATTTAAGTCTAACACTTATTAATAAACATTCATTCTTCCTTTCCTTGCACATATCGTAGTCTAGTCTTTACCCACTCTCTTGCAACTACTCTGTATTAAGTCTACTGTGTCGATTGGTAGATCATGCATTAGGTGATACAGTAAGAGTTTCTTGTAGTGAGTCTTAATTTAACTCCATTAGAATTCCATTCCATTAAACTGTGGGCTATAGGGAACGTTATATACAGGAGTTATGTATAACTCTTCATAAGCTTTCTTAGACTCCTTAGTCTTATGATCTGAGAGGTTGTCAATAAACAGGATGATCTCCTAATCGTTGTATTTATCTCTCAGCTTATGTAGGAGATCTATGTACTACTCTCGCTTAATAGAGCGAGGATGAATAAAATAACTTCTAAGCCAGAGTCCTCACTAATACCTGCTAAAATTGCATGAGTTACAACCTTTCCTTTCTAATCGTAGACTTCTATATTATCATACTTCTTATACCAAGACTTATTACTAAATGTGTTAAAGGTAAACAAGCTTCATCAGCGTGTATGAACTTGATGTTATTGTCAATAGTCCTCTGCATTTAATCATATATATAGTTTAAATTAATACTATAAAATGGCACTGTAAAATCAATCACTCTCTTCACTCTGTTGACAGTCTTGAAAGTAATACCATTTCTTCTATAAATATTGGCTATAGTCTAAGGAGAGATACGCATGTCAGGAAACTTACGATGAAACATCACAGCTCGCTAGTCTAATGGAAAGTGTGCCAAATACTACAAAATCTTCGAGTCGCAGAGTTAGTCAATATGAGCCTGAGAGAACTTTTATTGTTTTGCAGGATGTTTTCAAAATCCTGAGTTATAATGCTAAACAGCTAGCAAGCAGTGATACCTAATAGTTGAGGTACTCTTGCATAATAACTTTGCTAAAGCTGCATAATTTAGTACAGGTTTGGCTTAGTTTATATTAATACTCGTACCATACCTAAGCTTAAGCAGTAAATCTAAATATTACTCATCATAAATAGACCCTAAATTTCGCTAATTTCTATTTCTCATTTTGCAAATTGGCCTAATTTCTCTACAAACCCCAATAAGACCCCAACTATACCCTACAAATCAAAGCACTTATAAACCTCACTAAGGGAATTTGGGGTTTTGATTATTGCAATATATCTAAATAAACTAATGTTTGCATCTTTAAATTAAGGTTGTGAAAAGATAATTAATTTAATTATTAAAAAATTTAAATATATTTAAAGCAACCAGATTTGTCATTTTGTTTGATTTATTTTATTTTATGCAAAATCAATCGTTTAAGATTAATGTTATATTTAATGAGATATAATATTTAAAATTAATAAAATTTGCCTTAATATTTAAAATAATTATAGCAAAAATTCCTATTGCCATATTTGACTTATATGAATGCCACTTCTCCTTTATTTAGTCATATTTAATTCTATTTTTCAATCTCATCGATTAAAATTAATTCTTACAATAATATTTTAATTAAAATACATTTTAATTTATGTTAAATCTTTTAATTAGATAATAATTTATTATATTTATAATATTATTAAATTTATATTATTATTAAATTTTCAAATTATAATTTATTTTAAAAATAATTTGCTTCAAAAGTTGATACAGAACACAAAGATCCTTTTAGAATGTAAATAATTTCTGGAGAAACTTATAGAGGGTTTTTTATCAACAAAAGCTTCAAAGTTGTAAACACTTTTGATAATTTCATTGTAATCAAGATAAGCTTTCCTTCTAGTTATTATGTAATAGAATTCGATTTTGATAGATAATTAAGTAAAATTTTTAAAGTTTTTGAGATTTCATCTGAAGAGAAATTATTCATAGAAAATTCCAGATTTTATAGAGATTCTGAGAATAAAAGTAAAAGTTTAACATTGTTTGAAATAAAGACCAGTATTAATTAAATGTAATAAGAAATAGAAATAGATGAATTTGAATGCAATATAAAAGATTTCCCTGATAATTTCGAGTTCAAGTTCGCTAAGTTTTATGAGAGAAATTAGATACTTTATATTTTTGGAAAATTAACTAATTAAAGCTAAAAAAGTTCTAATTCAATTACTCTAATTATGGTTGACATTAAAAACCGCAAATCTCTTAAAAATAAATTTTAATGAACTGTGTATATTTGTGGTTTTATTAAGTTGCTGAGAATTTTTCTAAATTAAAAAATAAAACAAGAAAAATTTAGAGTATATTTATGATGAGAAATATTTATATTTTCAACTTAAACTTGAGCATGGTACTAGTACTATAAGAAATAATTAACTGAACTATAGTAGCTCTCATGTAAAATGCCTCAATTTTCTGGTATCATTTCTTGCTAGCTTTTAACAACAACAAATTATAGTAGTTGAAAAAATTCAGAGTAAAATTATAAGTTCTTTCAGGCATGCTCATACTAATTATTCTATTATTCTTAAATTCAAAATTCTGTACTTTATAATAACTAATTTAGTAAGTATTAATTTTTTATCAAATGTTTTCTGAAATGGTATCAAGACCTTTATATTCAATATTTTATATTCCAATTTTTATATTTTTAATGGACTCATTCCCAACTTATTAATAAAATTGGGTTGAGCCTGAAAAATGTTAATAATATATCCCCATTATACAAATATTAATAGATATAAAAAGAATGAATATACTTAAGCAAATAAGGAAGACAAAAGAATTATGGGATTAACCTACTATCTATTTAATATTGTCTTGTTCACAAAATTATAAGTAATTGGAGCTATATGTTATCAAATAATAATAATAAGTTCTCATCATATTATTTAGAGAACTATATTTTACGAAAGATATTAGAAGAGATAGTGGAAAACTTTAAAATTATTTGAATGACAACTCTTGTTATATGGGGCTGAGAAACGATAAATGGTATAACAGTAATTTCAATTATGAGTCCTAATAAACCAACCATAGGCCAAGAAATACTCTCGATGTATCATTTGGTATTTATTTGTTTTTATTAGGTTCAAACTTTGTTAAATTAAATATAAGCCCTATAAAAATGCAGGATCAGGAAATTGATAGCTTTGTTAGAGTGAATTTATTGTTCAAGAGTTCTATTAAACAGAGAAAGTGACGAGTGATTACATTTGTGAGGCTTTTAATTCCCTATCTCTCTCTCTTCATGAGATATTATTGCTAAAATACATAATATTAGGAAATTAGAGAAATAAATCAAATCTATGCTTATTTATATTAATCTTAACTGCCACTTAATAGATATAGTTAAAATACAGGTTGAATTATCACACATTTAATTAAAAATTTTAATATTAAAATAATTATGACCAAATTGTACATTGTACATTGTACTGTTTTATGTTATTAAGTTTTTTTAAATATTAAGACGTACTGATTAAATTGTACATTGTACATTGTACTGTTTTAGGAATTAGTTTTTTTTAAATATATGGATTGTACAGTATTGAATGAAAAGTGATTTAATTTTAATTTATTAGGTAATTATTTATGTATACTAAAGTAATAATGGAAGTTCAATTTCACGAGCACTGTTCATTGCTTCACATGATTTCGGTTTGTACATTTTGATCCACTTCGGTCTCGTCTACGATTGTTGGCTCCTCTATTATTAACTCTATGACCCCATCTTCTAACATTCGCTGCTTCATATACACTGCCAGTTCGATCTCGTTGAAAGGAAACCTCTCATCTTGCCTCTACATCTAACTAGTGAATTCTGCCATAAGCATCCTATTTTCAAAGGACTTTTTATCCAATTCACTCATAGCTTCGAATGGTAGCTGATTTGAAATTGCTATTACCTGGCAGTTCTTAAATCTTACCACCGGGTCTTTGTATTTAAGGTTCACAGGATATCCCTCACCCTCGAAGAATCTTTTTATATCATCTATTTTTTCCCCTTCATGAAAGATGTCTCGCTTGATTTCATCCATAATTACCAGCTAAGGCTCTGAATACGAGTTGCTTGAGTCAATACAGAATGTGCGATTGAGTATTCTGAAGTCCTCCGTGATAAAGATCTTTCTAAGGAATTTAGCGATCGTTGTCTTCCCTGTGTTAGGGTACCCAAACAGCCAAACCACATTTACTTTATCCTGGCATTTCCTAAAGATGACTCTGTAAAGCTTGTCAACTATATCTAAGTACATCATTTCTTCCAACAAACTAGCATTGAGTACGGTAAGATTTGTAGATTCGGTGTCAGATCGTTGCAGGAAATTAATTAGTGATTGTAATTTAGTTTACTTTGGAGCTGGTTTCGATATAATCTTTGATTCGAAACCTTAGTATGTCATTAGAGTCTTGTGATTTTGTACGATTAATTCACAAACCCCATCATCGTCCTGGTACATCTCATACATGTCATCAACATTCTTTATTTGTTAGGTTCTAATAAGCCGCTTGAATTTACCAGTAATTTCTTAGGATTATGTAGAGGTTCTGGCAGATGTGTTTTTATTCTCCTAATATCTAGATTGGACTTTTGCGAAGGCAAGAAAAGCTTAGAAATCTTCAACGTCCCCACATTAAAAAACTAGTTTATCATGTTGTGCATAAATCTTCCTGATATTTACTCTCCCGACGACTGAGTAGGATAACTTTAGATCTTTCATAGCCTTGTAGCCAAGATAATCAGGTTTGCTGAAGTAGTTTTTGCATAGCCCAAGACCATCTGGTTTTACATGTATAGTAAGGTACTACCTTGGCGGCTTATCTGAAGTGCATTGAAATATTAAAGCATGGCTAAATCTCTTCGTCTTCCCGGAGATTGCCTCAACAACGCTTGTGTGGGTCTGCTTTTCGTTATCAGTCTCAATCTTCAGTACAAAAATGTGACGCTCGTTGGGCTTATCATCCATCTTCTGATTTAGTTTTTCCATTATTTTTGATAGTGATATATCTATTTTCATCAAGAGCACATTTATCATTAGAATGACTTCCCACTCTTTTCAACATTCATTTTATTTTTTAATTACCTAATAAATTAATATTAAATCACTTTTCATTCAATACTGTACAATCCATATATTTTATAAAAAACTAATTCCTAAAACAGTACAATGTACAATTTAATCAGTACGCCTTAATATTTAAAAAAACTTAATAACATAAAACAGTACAATGTACAATGTACAATTTGGTCATAATTATTTTAATATTAAAATTTGTAATTAAATGTGTGATAATTCAACACGTATTTTAACTATATCTATTAAGTGGCAGTTAAGATTAATATAAATAAGCATAGATTTGATTTATTTCTCTAATTTCCTAATATTATGTATTTTAGCAATATTAGTGTTCTTCTTTTCCTTATTATTTAAAATCGTAATATATATATTGCAAGATTATTCGAAAGCTCATTGAAATTGCATATTTATCTGAAAGTTTAACTGCTGTTTTAAAATTATTAAAATGTGCCATTAAAGAGTGTTTTTTTTTAATTTCAATTACTTAGTAAAACATCACATATTATAAATTATGAATATAGAAAATAAAATCTTTCGAATGCAAAGAGAGCTTAAATTTTTTTAAACCGAATCTAGCTTAAAGAGGTATGTTAATTAGATATATTCTGATGAAAAAATGTGAAATTTAAGATTGATAAAATCAATAGCAGGTATTAATTAACGATCTTACACTCAATGAGCAAAAGTTAAAAGAAACACTTAAAAACATTATTTAAGGCGATTTCTAAATGTAAGATATAAAAACATAAAATCATTTACCAGACAAGATGAAGTTTTATACTCTAGAGTCTCAAAGAAATTAATAAGAGAGACAAATGAAAAAGAAGAGACAAGAGTTAATGGATTAACCAGGCAATGGTAAATATATAAATATACTTAAAAGAGAGAGAGCTATGTATATACCTGCATTAAATACAGTTGACCTCAGCTGTTGTAACGGCAACTATTAACATTTTGAAATGGTTAAAAAGAAAAAATTCATAGTGGTTGATGAGTATATATTTTTCAAAAATCTCATTAGGAACAATCTGTTTTAAATGAGATTGCCAATCAAAACCCCAAAACCCTTTCAGTAGTTTGATTGAGTTTTTGATTGATAAAAGTAGACTATTAGTGCATACTTTATTAGGGTTTTAATAGGGTTTATGTAGGGGTTTAATGTTTAAATATTTAAGTGAGTATAACAAGCGAGTTTTTAAAATATTTCACACAAACATAAGCTTAGAGTCATGTGGCAGTTCTCTGAATTTTATCTTTCTAAGTTGATGTTTGATTGTTTCTATTAATTGTTAATTCTCTTAGCTTTGCTTGATAATAGTTGAGTATGCAAGTTCTCTGAGACCTCCATTTATTTTATTTTTATCGAGATATTGTTTGATTCTCTGCTTATAATCTCTCTCATCCCTGCAGCTAAAGTAATTGTTTCTTGGCATGTCGCTCTCTATTATTATTACTGCTAGAGCCCATATATCCAATTAAGTGTTTCCATCTCTCCAATCCTCTCTCTCTGGGAAATATCCAGGAGTGCCGTATACATTTCCTTATGCAGAGGATTACACTCTTTGAGCTCTGTTAAAATCAATAATATAAACTCTAAGAGATTGAAAGTGCATCATTATATTCTCTGGCTTAAATTCTCTATGAACGCAGCCTAGCTTGTGAAGCTCTTCAATCCCTTCAACTATCTGCTATACTATCTAACTAATTTATCTCTGACATCTATTGTCAGACAAGAATTCTCTGTAAGTCATTTCAAGTAAAGGAAGCCTGAAGGCTACATGATTTTTACCAAGTAAAATAGCATCAAGCTAGATGATATGCCTACACTCATTTAACTTTGCATTTTAAAGAGCATAATACTCATTAGCAAATTCCATTTGGAACTTTTTGCAAGGAAGTAATTGAAAGGATATATCTTGTAAGCATATTAGTCATCTGTAAAGACTCTCTTCTCTATTTTATCTTCAAGAGTAAGGTAGCTTTCTAGGCAAGAATCTAAGTCAATAATTTTTAATATGGGAATCTTCATTGCCTCTATTTTAACCATGATTTTATTGATCTCAGAGACTGGAAAGTTTTTGACTGCTTTCTTCATTTTTACTTACTTCTAGACTTCAACTCTAAGAGACTCAACTGGATTTCTTGATCTTCTCTTTTAGATGAATCTATTCCTTGTAGGTTCATGAATAAATACAAAAATTTGATTGTGCATTTTCTTTAAGTGCACTTTGAGGTCTCTAGTATGAGAATATGGCTTCTCACAGAGAACTCACAGACATACTTCCCATCTTTCTTTTAATGCTTGAGATATAACCTTGGCATATCGTTGTGTATATCTCTCAAGTGTCTTTTATAAGTTGACTTGTAAGGGAAAACTTTATTGCATTCTTTGCATTAATAGTCAACTTTAGCTGGAATTTATTAATGCTCTATGGCGGGTTGTTTGACCTCCTCCTCAATTTGCACAGCTTCTTTGATAACCTCCTACTTAACTTATATTTAAATCTCAAAACTAGACTGGTTAAAGTTGTCATAAGTAGGCTCCCACTGAGTACAAGCGTCTCTGGTCTCTACTTCTTTTGGTTGCTGGAATAATAATTTTGATTGATTTTACCCAAGTAATGCCGCTCTTCTCAGAAGGTTAGCGCTCATTTTAGTTTGCTGATATATTTTTTATAATAAAGTTAAAATATACCTTGATAAACTTTAATAGTCGAGTATAAGACACTCTGGTAGATTTTCGGCTGAGAGGTAAGAAAATTAACTAACCATCCATAGAAGACTGTAAGTTGACATATTTTATGAGAATTTTATACGTTTTAGTAAATTAAAATACTCCTAATGAAGTTTTGTTTCTCTAGGAGGACCTCCAAATCAAGTTTGAACTTAATTTGGAGGTAAAGTTATTAAGCATTTTTTAATTTAATATGCTCCTAATTAAGTTTTAACCTTAAAATTTAACTCCAAATAAAGTTTGAACTTAATTTGTAGGACCTCCTAAAATAATTAAACATTATTAGGAGCAATTTAATGGAGATAGATTGATATAAATGGAAATCAATCTGTGAAACTTGGAGCAAGTTTTCCAATGCTTCTCCGCATATCTTTTCAAGGTTGACCTCCAGTAGGTCTTACCTATTTAGTAGTAAGATTTTAATAAACTTAGAATGGATATCCATAATTTTTAAATTTCATTAACATTTCTAGAAAGAGGAAGCAAGATGGAGTCTATGAATGATGCAATGAAGAGAATTTAATCTCAAGAATTAATAGGAAAATTTCTAAGTAAAGAGGACCTTTATAGATATTTGGTATAGCAAGGTAAGTTCTTAAGTAAGATTAATAAATCAATTATAGTTGGATTGTTCTTGCCAACTTAGGAGGGAACTAAAATCTCATTCTTAAAAGCCTTACTGAGTGAAGAGAAAAAAGCTTTTAAGTCTAATGAAATAAGGATGATTGAGATACCTAACTACCCTGAAATATCAGTGACAAACCTATATAATGATGCTATGAGTGATCCAGATGTTGCTCTCTACCTTCCATCAAAGCTGCAACTCTCTAATAAGTTGCCAGAGAGAAACTTCTTCTTTGGTGTTCTTGCAACTCTGAAACCTGAGTACTTAAATGAAGTTATTTAAGAAGCTCACAAGAAACGATACAGCATCTATCCTGAAGAAAAAGAGAAGCAAGGTATTAAAATAAGTGATACCTGGCTGTAGGAACTTCAAAAGCATGCTTTTCATCTCAAGTAAGCTTAGTCTTCTAACTTTATAGAAAAACCTGGTACTGCTATATACTTGATGAAAGAGCGCAGCAAATTAAACAGAGAGAGAAAGTCTTAAGTAAAGCATGAATTGAATAAGAGACTCTTCAAAGATTTCTAAAAGCCAGACGAGATGAACATAGATGCAGGGGCTGGCACTAAGAGAAGAAACATGGGCCCTAGCAAGCCTTTAGAGGAAGAAAAGAAAGAGAAGCCAAATCCCTTTATGGGCAAATTTAATATGTGAACTTATTCATTCGTTTAAATCTAAAACTTATTTATATACACAAAATCTCTTTTCTCTTGCACACACTTTAGCTTTATCATCGCTGACTCTTTTCGCAGCACTCTTAATAAAATCTACTGTATCTATGTTTAAATCGTGCATTAAGTGATAGAGTAGAAGTTTCTTGTAGTGGCCTTTCAATAACCGCCAATATAATTCAATTCCATTGAACTAAGGGCTGTAAGGAACATTAAATACAGGTGTTATATTTAGCCTTTCATATTCCTTCCTTGAGTCTTTAGTTTTATGAACTGACAAGTTATCAACGAATAGAATAATCTCTTAGTCAGCGTACTTATCTCTGAGTTATTGCAAGAACTAAATATATTATTCAGTCTTTATAGATCGAGGGTGAATAACATAAGTCTCGAGGCCACTATCTTCACTTATTCCACCAAGAATAGCATGAGTTTACACCTTAACCTTTTAGTCATAAACTTCTATATTACTATACCTCTTGTACCAAGACCTTGATATAAAGGTATTGAATGTAAATACAGCTTCATCAGCGTGTATAAACTTTATATTATGCTCTTAAGATTTCTATATTTAATCGAATATGCAATTTAAATTAGTCTTATAAAATGGAACATTAAAGTCAATCACTCTCTTAATGCGATTGACTGTCTTTTAAGATATTCCATTCTTTTTTTATATGTTAGCTATCGATTAAGCAGATATGTGAAGCTCAGGAAATTGGCGATGAAACATCACAAGAGAGAAATGAGCCCAGTATTTAAGAGTCTTATCATTAATAAGATATTCAATATGATGCTGCTAAAATTTTAAGGGTCTCTTAGGCTTAGAATTAAGATGCTATCTCTTTAAATTCAATGCTAATAGACAGTGAGACCTCACAGTTGCTGGAGATTTATGGAGCAGTCTTGCAATAGATGTGTAATTTAGAATAGGTCTGAGTTGATCACTATAATCATCACATCCATATCGCAACTTAAACAATAAATCTATATACTCACTGTCATAAACTGACCCCAAACCTCGCATATACTCACTTAAATTACTAATATTTAAACATTAAACCCCTACATAAACCCTATTAAAACCCTATAAAGTATGCACTAATAGTCTACTTTTATCAATAAAAAACTCAATCAAACTACTGAAAGGGTTTTGAGGTTTTTAATACTTTAGAGTCTTAAAGTGAGCAGGAAGAGAGACTTAAGAAGCAGAAACGATTTGAGTCAATGAACCAACCAGCTAATGAATTATATATAGCATGCTTGTAAGAGAGAGCTATGTAAATACCAGCATTAAATGCTGTAGATCTGACAATTATTTACATATTTATAATAGTTGCAGCCAGACACACTTTTGCTGCAGCTGCTTTAACATATAGTGTTTTAAGTTTCATTGAGATATTATAATTATGATATCTTTAAAGCTAGATTTTATGTTGATTTAAGTTTTTTATCTTCGAGAGTCATTATTTAAAGCAGTGTCTTTCGAGGATTTTTTTACTTTTAAAGCATAAATAAGACATTGTTAAAAATAATCATATATTAACTTCTCTAATAAACTATTTTTTTTCTTCCATATTTAACTTAATTAAATCCTTATAGATATATTCATAAATCTGTAAGGATTTTTAGGGTGCCTTATTAGAATTCCTTAATTTAACTTAGTGGTAAGAAATGATATTTTAACTTAAGATAGAAAAATGTTCTAATTCTATTAGGAATTATCTTATTTCTTTTTAGATATCTAGAAATTTATTTGATAATATTGAAAAATATTTTAAATAATGTTTAAATTTTAAATCCTCGAGAGACATTGTTTTAAACGATGACTCTCGAAGATCATAATAATTTGAAGTTTAGATTAAATAATTAAAAACTTAAATATAATTAAAATTAATTATAATTATTAAAAAAAATAGAGATTTTTACATAAAAACTTCCTTATATCTCATTGAGCATCAATCAATTCTTTAATCAGATGCAACTATTGTAATTGATGTGAATAACAAGGCAAAACTCATAGTAGTTGATGAGTATGCTTATAAGATATATCCTTTAAAATATCTTATTAGAAACGAGCAGTATCAAAATGAGATACATAATACTAAGAGAGGCTCATGAAAGATAATGCAAGAACTTGCTTTAACTTGATGGAGTTATTCTTGGACATGGTTTAATTGCTTTAAGACTTAAGAAGTTTGAAATGACTCTTAGAGATTACCTCTACCATAATAGATACCAAGATGACTTGAATGAGATACTCACGGAAATGACCAAGGGTGTGATAGAGCTGCATGATCTAGGGTATGTTCATAGAGATTTGAAGCCAGAAAATGTAATGCTAAATCTCTGTCCTTTAGAAATAGTAGTCATTGATTTCAATAGAGCAATAAGGTAAGAAATAGTGACTTTAGCTAAAGTACTAGGCACACCTGGGTACTTTCCAATAAGAAAGAAGTGGACTAATGGCTCTGTTTAAGGGGATGTCTGGGCGGTAGAAGCAATTATCTTAGAGAGCGATATGGAAAGTATGTCTTACTTCGGAAAAAACAAGAAAAGTAATCAATAAGTTTGGCTTCTAAACATATATAACAGGAAGATGTCTGCAATGAAATTAAGAAAATTGTTGAGATGATCATATTAAGAGCTCCAGCATATCCAAGATCATCATTAGAAGATATACTTGAAACACTAAAGAGAGCTAAGTTCAAGAGATACCACAAAGATAAGCAGATAAAATTTGTTTGAATTAAATACACTAGTACTCATTAAATATTCATTAAATATATATAAAACCTAGATTTTTTCTACTAACCCCAATAAGACCCTAACTATACCCTACAAATCAAAGCACTTATAAACCTCACTAAGGGGTTTTGGGGTTTTGAATGTTAAATTTCATTTAAATTTAATTTTAAATAACTTTTATTACACATTATTGTTTAAAAATACATATGTATATTTAAATATAATCAATATTAAACTGAATCATTTATATTTACAATTGATTCTATAGGATCTTCAATTTAAGATGTTGAGTCTTTACAATCGAGATCCCATTCATATCCAGTTTGGAATACATCATAAACTTTACAGCTTCTTTCTGATATTTTGTGTTTATAGGTAATTCCAAAAAATATCAGGTTATCTATCACATGAAAATCTTTAATTTAAAAATTGTCTTCTAATTAAAACTCAACTTTTTTAAAAAATTTGGCATTCCAGGTTTCTTTTTTTTTATCTAAATTTTCTGGATCAAAAATATTTTCGGAATTAAAAATCTAATGTAAGGTAAAAAAAATAAAGAGTTTTTTCTCTCATAATGACAACTATTTATCCATCATTTAGGACAATATAATCTTGATTAAAGAACTGATTAGGTACTTATACTTTGTGAGTAATAGTGCCAGATTAAAAGTCTCTGAGTTCAAATGAAGAACCTTGCCAATATATCATCTTTGTATTTTTCTAAACGAATTGAACCCTTGAGGGTTTACCTAGTTTTTCAGCATTTTAAATTACAGTCTCTATCTACTAGGTAGAGTTAATGTCGAAGTCGTATTGTTTGATCTTTCCTTAGGTAAAAGGAATTGCTTAACTATTTGTAGTAGGCGCTTCTACGTGACTAATTAGATAAAAATGAAATATTCAGAATGTAAATATTAATCTAAAATAAATTATACAGTTTATGATTATTTCTTCAATTAATCAATTAATAGTTCCAATGATATAATTAAAATCACACTCTTACAAGATCTATATATAGTTGGGTAAAGTTTGGTTATAGAGCAATTTTGTTTATAAATTATAAAAATTAAAAAAAAATAACATTTCATCTTTTAAAAATGACATTTAATTTAATTAAAAAAATAACTTAATCAATATTTCTATACTTTAATTGATCAAATTTAAGGTTTTTTTAATAAATTAATCAAATGATAAGCATGATATAAATGAGTAATTTAAATAATTTAATCAAAATATATATATATATATATAAACCATTTTTGATATATGAAATTTTATATTTAATTTGATGTAAATAAAAATAACACTAACCTACACTTTTCTCAAGACATATATAAATATAATTGAATATTAAATATATTTTGGGTATCTAGATTCTTTATTAAGCAATCTTGTTAACTTGTGAGATTTCGATATATTATGATATATTATATACAGAACTTCTAACACTGATAAACAAGAGTATCAAATGAATTTTAAAAGTTTTTAAATTAAAAAGACACAAATATTAACTATCATTTTTACTAAATAGTTAACTTATCTTTTAATAATTTCTTATATAATGTGTTATATTTCTTTTATTTAGAATTAATTATAAATTAATATAATATTCTTGATTAATTTCCTAATTTTCTAATATTGTTTTTTTTTACTCAATGATCTCGTTTTAAACTTCAGTTTAGTCAATCACACTTGAGCTCTGAGGTTGAGCTTGATCTTTCGAGAGTAAAGGTTGCTGTATTTAGCTGCTCTTACCTGAAAGCATATTTATTACAAATAAATTTTAATTAATTAATTTGCTAAGTTGCTTAAATACTAGCCTTCTATTATTAATTTGATGAAAGTGAATTTCTTATTTTCTAAAATTTCCCCCATAATCTATTGTGACAACTCTTAATTCATAAAATTACCCCGAATCTAATGACATACTCCTCGTGATTCTTATGATATTAATTTCTATATTCTAAATGATATTGGTAAGCATTTAAACTGTGAAGGAGTGAATTATTATTTTATTTATTCAAACTCATAAAATCAAAATAAAATATGTACTAAGTAGCTGATAGTGATTAAGTATTAACGAAAATCAAAATGCGCTTAAATTCCAGAAACTATCTATTTCAATTGGGGTTTAATATAAATAATGAAAATTAGAAATAAAGAGAAATTAATTAAAATTAAAATTAAAAACAAATTCAATAAATTAATTTGTGAATCTTTTTAAGTTAATTGAGCTGATTAAGCCAGATATTTAATAAATAATAAAAATTAATTATATCTTAAATGCGAGATTAAAGATTAAAACCCTTAATATATAATCTTAATTATTTGAAAAATTTGAATCAGTATATTAGATTAAAATATAATTAACAGATTTAAAATTGTCGAATTTTTCTCTAATCAAGATTTGAGTCAATAAAAATCCAATTCCAAGACTTTTAGGATATTTAGTTGAAGCTCTTTATCAATAAAATCATGGGAATCATATCTAGACCAAAGTATATTTATAGCTTAGATAGGTAGGTGTACCTTGTCTGGGTAAAATTATGGTTAGTGAACACGAAGAAACAATTTTTAGTAATAAAATAATTATTTATAGTGTTGAAAACACACAAAAATAGTCTAGGTTTGGAATAAGTTATTGGTTTAGGCTGTAAAAATAAAACAAAATATTATGAAATGATAAAAAAAATTGTTAAGATAATATAATAAAACCCACACTCGTTTTTTGTGTTTCATTTATATACAGAAATCTCTCTTAACTATAAAAAAGTTTTTATCTGGATATGGTACACATATTTATTTAAACTAAACAAAATAATTTGGTTTAGATATGGCCTCCCTACAATTTTTATCATTTATAAAAAAAAGGATGTTGTAGAAATTGTACCACTAAAATAAATTAAATTGTTTAAAAATTTTTGGGGTTAATCTACCTCAAACAAAATATAACTTTAGTATTTTTTATTCAAAAATTTAAAATCATTTATGGGTTGAACTCTATTTTAGTGTTTAATAAAAATTAATGGTAAAAAAATAATTGCTTTACAAATTTTTATAAAAATACAGAAATTATTTGGACATGGTTCACAAAATTAACATACAGGTAAATAATACCAAGTCAGTTTTTTGTAATTATTTTGAAGGTTATTCAAGTTTTGCAATTTTATTTTATGAGAAAATAAAATTAATTTAGTCTAATAATATATGACTCATTTTAACTTAAGTGAGAGTTCATTAAAAGTAAATTTCAAATTATAATTATATAATATGTTCAAAAATATTTATGATAATTCAATAAAACAAGTAAGTTAATTATAAAAATTATATTTGCAATCTCAAGAAATCCATGACTAAATGTTTGGATAACTTTATCATAGTTCTTACAGAAATGAGAGAACCAACTAAAAGATCGAATGGTCTTATTTCAGTGAAATGTAATGGTTTGTAAATGGTCCATAATTTTCATCGAACTTTTAAATAATTTTCAAGTCTAAATACATCTTTTTATATAGATTATATGAATATAATTTATAAATAAATAATGCCCCATTTATTAATAAATATAATAAATTAAACCTCAAATTTAAATTTAATATTTATGTCTAATTATGTGCAATATTTATTATAAATGTTTATCTTTCACATTCATAAATTTAGAAAATATCGGTAATTAAATTAAAGTGAATTTCATTTAACAAATAATATAATAAAGTTCACGGCTTTAGCAATATTTTATTTATGCTAATTAGATTTTGCTTAACTAATTCAGTATTAGTTTGCTGAAAACATATACTTCCCATATTTAAATTACACAAGTATTGTAGCTCAATGTTTAATATATTACTAATTTGCCTTTTAATAAGCCATACCATTTAAATGATCAGCATTTGATCGTATATCAAAATCAAATATTTCAATTGTAAATTGTTACATAATGAGAATAGTGGCTTCTTTGATCCTTACATTTTCTTTTTTATTTTATCTAATTATCAAAGTGATTTGTGATGAATTTCAATTAACTCTAATGAACAAGATTAACACTCTACAAGTATCCACAAAGCGCTTAACAAGCAACAATTATAGAATTCTAAGTGTTTTTATTCACAAATCAGCTTACTATTAATAAATTGTCTCTACTAACCCATTCTCTTAAAAATGCTTACTTCATATTTCAAGAAAAAATATAGTATTGGCTAGTTCTTTTCCTTGATATCTTACAATGCCTAGGTTTTAACTTTTTCCAGATTGCTAAATTTTTGCAATTAAAATAGTTTGATACTTCATCAAGAACAATTAGTAATTATTTTAGATATCACTCTCTTATAATTTTATTGTTGTTAGCAAATAAATTCAAACTTTCATGTAAGACTCCTAAGATAACTAATTGTCGCAGTTTAAAAATATTTTCATTAGTATTTTCCCTCGGAAATGATCATCCTACCAAGACAGGATTAACTGTATTATAACTTATTAAAATGCTTTCTTTCTCCTTCATACTTTCCACTTTACCTCAATATTTACTTTATTATTGTACTTTTAAGTTTGATTATTATTCATATACTTACCCACGTATCTAATATTTAATACTTAAATATACTTAATTTATTCACAATTTCCAATTAAAATATACTAGCAAATATCCTTATAATAACCTATTTTGAATTAAAATCAATAAAATAGCATTTTTTACGTATCAAAATAGCATTATTTTAATGAATAATTTTCAATTAAGATAAGAATTTTTTTTTTTAAATTTTATAATTGCAATTATTTTATACTTTCAATTTAGAAATGCTTTATAATAAATTAAAAATTGTTTTTTTTGGTTAAATTCTATGTCATTTAAATTGAATAAAGTAAGTGATAGAATGTGAGATAAGAAATTGATCAAAAAGTTGCTTCTACAATTTTTTATAAAAAGCTTAGGCATTAAGACTTAGATTATAAGTCTATGAATGAGTGAAGTTAAGTTTGAAGATAATCAAAAGAAGTATCAATATTAATGCCACAATGTTTATAAAGCTCTTAAAACCAATCACATGATATATGAATGTTTTATAGCACCACTTAAGTTGAAAATATTTGTAGGGTTGTATATTTAAAGCTATACTATCACTATTTATTCATCATCAATATGGTTCCTTAATCAACAGTTAATTATATTTTATAACATTTCTGATTGAACTAAATTGTAATCTCTAGAATTCTCTAACATAAATATAGTATTATATTTCGCATAATTAAATTGAGTATTTGTATGTAAATCTGCTCATCTAGCTTGACAATATTTTGCAAAAATTAATAAAATAAATTGAATTATAATTTATAGTAATTAAATTATTCATATATTACTTAACTTTAATTCAATTAAATTCAACAATATTTTATCTCTAAATATTGTTATTTACACTGAGTGGTTATATTAATAATAATATATAAAATGAGAAATTTATAATAAGTTTAAAGGTGGAGTATAATATTTAAACATGAAAAAGTTATATCTAGTGAAAAAAAAGAATAATTGTATTTTAATATAGAGGATGTATTTATTTTTTTAAATATAAAACAACTAATTAAATATTAATAATATAATTTTGCTAATATAAATAAACCAATATTTTATTTTAAATATTTTAATTTAAATTTGTATCTAATTTAAAAGGAAACACTATAAATAAACTGGTACCCTTTCAAGTGTATATATGTTCACCCCGAGGTACCCCCCCCTCATCTCTCCCAGTCCCTAAACCGAGGTACCCCCCCACCCCTCCCTCCACCTCAAAAATGAAGTCCCTCTAATATAACCCACTTTATATGAAAAATCATATTCCCAAGGTCTGAATCGAATCCCTTCATGACGTCTCACTCACATAACAATATTTATATATAAAATGATATAGTTTTTCAAAATTATGTTTTATCTTTTTAATTGCTGTTTTGATTTATTTTGAATTTTTGGCAACTGTCACTTCGTTCATCAACTATTTAAGACATATACTGCCATAGGAAAATATATTTCAATTGAGTTTACATTGTCTAGACTTATTGCACATTTTATTAATACAATAAAGCTATGCAAATAAAAATTCCAAAAATCTTTTTCAGCCTAAATCATCTCATTTAGATTTAAATATAAAAATTAACATGAAGAAATTTTTTTAAAAAATCATTTACTGTCTAGAATAAATTCATAATATAATGAAATATTAATAAAAAATAATAATGTTTGTTAATTTATTTTTATTTTCAATTTGTTAAATCTTAGCATAAATAATCAATATTGTAGGAGTACATTTGATTTGGGAAATTAATATGAAATTAAATAATAAAAATATCAAAATTTTGGCAGTTAACTTTGTGGAAATCTAGAAAAAATGGTACTTGTTTGATAGAGAATTTAAAATTACCTGGACTTTACTATTGGAGGTACCCCTCTATCGAATTCCTGAAGTGAGATAATTCGACTTTAATTTTTGTTGATTTGTTTAGTTGATTTTTATGCCAAAATTAAAGTCGAATTATCTCACTTCAGGAATTCGATAGAGGGGTACCTCCAATAGTAAAGTCCAGGTAATTTTAAATTCTCTATCAAACAAGTACCATTTTTTCTAGATTTCCACAAAGTTAACTGCCAAAATTTTGATATTTTTATTATTTAATTTCATATTAATTTCCCAAATCAAATGTACTCCTACAATATTGATTATTTATGCTAAGATTTAACAAATTGAAAATAAAAATAAATTAACAAACATTATTATTTTTTATTAATATTTCATTATATTATGAATTTATTCTAGACAGTAAATGATTTTTTAAAAAAATTTCTTCATGTTAATTTTTATATTTAAATCTAAATGAGATGATTTAGGCTGAAAAAGATTTTTGGAATTTTTATTTGCATAGCTTTATTGTATTAATAAAATGTGCAATAAGTCTAGACAATGTAAACTCAATTGAAATATATTTTCCTATGGCAGTATATGTCTTAAATAGTTGATGAACGAAGTGACAGTTGCCAAAAATTCAAAATAAATCAAAACAGCAATTAAAAAGATAAAACATAATTTTGAAAAACTATATCATTTTATATATAAATATTGTTATGTGAGTGAGACGTCATGAAGGGATTCGATTCAGACCTTGGGAATATGATTTTTCATATAAAGTGGGTTATATTAGAGGGACTTCATTTTTGAGGTGGAGGAAGGGGGGGTACCTCGGTTTAGGGACTGGGGGGAGGGGTGGGGGGGGTACCTCGGGGGGTGAACATATATATTTATCTTTTAATTAATTTTTATTAATAAGCATGAACAATTTGTTTATTAATTTATAATTAATTGATTATAAATTTTACTTATTGTATGGAGTTATAAAAAATTGTTTTTATTTAATCTGTAACTACCATTAACTTATCGAGAATATCTAAGCACTATCTAATTCTTATTTTTCACATTAAATTAAAGAAAAGTTAATAGGATTAATACTTCCCTAACTTCTCAATTAAGAGAATGGAAATTAACAGAATATTGATAGGAATTCAATCCCTCAAATACAAATGTAGTAGACTACTTTACTCATTTAGATGATATAGTTTGTGCTTAAAAAAGAGATTCTTTTTAAACTAATCAAATATAATGCAACTACTAAAGTTATAATTTTAAAATCATTTTTTTTCTTCATAAACAGGCAACATTTGGGCTTAGGAAAAGTAGGATCTAATTGTAAAATTGTTTAGTTGACAAACAATCAAATACTCAAGCGCTTTGAAGTTAAAATATTATTATTTCATTAGAACTTTTCTAAGGAGTATGTTTAAGAGGGATTTAATTTTTGATATAATCAAGGACTTTTAATATGCTTAGTTAATATTGCGAATCTTAATATGCTAGAGTGTTTAGAAAGTATTAAATATTTATAGTATTTCCTAAATATCTATGCCTTATTTGTAAGAATATCATCATCTAGATGGCGTTGAGTTCTTGATGTTCTAATTACAGTTGATTTATCGAATTTTTACATCATCCATAGGATATTTATATTGATCCGCTAAATCTTCAAACATCTACATAGTTAAATCAAATATCCCCATTTCAAAATAAATTTATTTTATTTAACAATGAAGTTTTTGGCTTAAGCCAATATTTGTAAATTTGATTGACACATTTCGCCAACATCTTCATCAATTTTTTACAAATTTGCATTTGCATTATTTTTTTGAAATGTTTAAGGTAAAATGGTAATTCAACAACAATAAATCTAAAACCATAAATCTCTCAGAATTTTGATTGAACATTCTGTGTTTTAAATATATAAAAATTGTTTTAGAAAAATTTCCAAACCTTTTACGGTTACTATATATATATATCCTTAATCTATCATATATTGCTTCAAAGCTCCTGCTTATCTTAATTATTTGCTTAAACCTTGTTTTCAAGGCATTCATGCTATAACTAAAGAGGCAAGTTGAAGGATTTCCTATTGACTGAATGAAATTAGGTAAATGAACCCCAATTAAATAAAAAGTGTTATTAGTAAAATATTGTGAAATAAATTAAAAATATTATGACATAAATTATTAAGTATTGTAATGATAAAAACCCATAAACAATCGGTTTCAACTGTTTAAGAGAAAAACTCATTTTATAGAACTATCACTTATTATATTTTAGTTAAAATAAATATCATCAATCTTACTTAATTTCTTAAGGTTTGATATTCTAGAGCAATTGCAATATGGCTGCATTTTATTACTGTTGGTCACTAATAAAGTTAGTCAACTGCTTATTAAGCTGTTCAATTTTATCAGTCTATTACTTATTAATCTGTTCCATTTTGGAGTCTTGATTTTATAATTACTAATTTAAAGTTTATAAGACTACTTAGTTACTTTCTTTAATATTAGTGTTTACTTGATCTTGTAACTTTTAGCATTAAGATGAAATCTCTTATTAGAAGTCTTGCTTTTGTTTTGTAGTTGTAGTTTTAATTGTATTCTTAATATCTTTAACAAAACCTTGCCACTCTCCACTTTCACTATCAGAACTTGAAACTGGTCTTCTTAATAGCAAATACCTTGGGAAATATTTTTCAGATGTAAGCTCCTCTTTAGAGAAATGCAATTCTCTCTCAACAATCATTTGGACCTTTACTTTGTAGCTCTCAGCTACTAATTTCTGCATAACCTTCTCATATGATTCAGAAATAACGGCAATAATGAAATTCATAAACATGACATTAAGCAACATAACAGCAATAATCCAAACTCCCCATGATATTATCACTAGTGCTGAAGATTGATCCTTGTAGGAATCCACGTTGAAATCTACGGATGAAGTTCTGAAAGGAGGGTGATTTTATTTAGGGCATAAATTTTTTCTATATCCTAAATTCATGTCAATTTTTCCCTAAAATAACTTGAATCATAAATAGGTATAAAGTCAATAATTATTATTTTCAGATCCAGTCAACCTACCCTATTAAATTGTCATTTTATAATAAATGTTCCTTTTCATATTCTGAATCAAACTCTTCACACTACTTTTCGAATTTTTGAAGTTATTATAAAATGTCTGAGCATGTGACAGATATTCCCCACAATTAAGATAACTAAATAAGCTATAAAAAATGAATGTTTATAAATTCAAAGATTATTAATTAGTTAGCTAGTTTTCAGCATTGAAATTAATTCTGAAATACGAAATTTATCCTGTTTAATAATTCAAATATTCAATGTCAGGAAATATTTCTTAAACCAGTTTGTCAGCATAGCATCGACCCCCATGCCATCGTTAACTCGAAATTCCCTATTACCAAATATTATTAAATACATTAAAAATGTTCATTTATATCAATGAAACTTATTTCGTTATCTTTATTATAGCAAATATCTTCCGCATGAAGGATTATTTTGAAAAATCCTATGAGATTTAAAAAATATTATAATTTATATGATATAAATGTCATGAATGAGTTCTATTCAGAACCATATAAGTAAAAATTATAATAAAAAATGGTTGAGGGTAGGTTGACTAGATCTGAACAAATTAGCAAGGAATAATAATTTACCAATTTAGGATGTTGAGGATTTTTGTGGAAAAAATTTGACAACTACTTAGGTTTCAAAAAATATTTCCACTGACATTAAATTTCCCCTAGAAAGCCATCATTAGATATGCGAATATGCCAATTCCTGAGTACTCATCAATACTTATAGCATCAAATAATATAGCGAATATGAGGCCAAATTCGATGATAAAAATTAAGAAAAAACCAATGAAGTACTTCAGATCTACAAACACTGCTGCCATCATTGAAACCAAGAAACTAAACCCATCGTAGATTCTCAAAAAGAAGTTTATAAAAATATTAAATTAGAAAGTTATAAGGATAGGGTGACCCACAGGGGCCCGAGGCTGGAGACTTTCTAATAGAGCTTTCTACTACACTAAGGCCTGCTGAGGGTAGGCAGGGGGTTGCTGGGTTCACCGCATTAGGGGCCAGTCGGCGGAGTTCAATCTGTCAGATCCTAGACTCCTCGAGTCGTCTGCATGGTAAGGATTTCCCTGCATTAGATGAGCTTCCTGGCGTGAGTTCAGTTTCCTAGGTAATAGGGAGCAGGAAGAAGGTGGTGCTCAACCTTCAAAAGTGAGACGATGAGAACCATAGAAGCCAACGATAATGATTTTTCTCCCACACCAGGTCGGGTTAATGAGGCTACCACAGCGAAAGGACAGAGACTACTATCTCAGCAGCGGTGGAACCTGGTAAGCGTTTTCTCCAGACTCCCCTTTAATTGTTTACTGGAAGCAGATCTCTACGAGCTCTGTGGGGGATACTCCTAGTTCGCTAGGCTCTTATCTCTGATTTTACATCTCGGTACAGGGAAATGTGGAATGGGGGGCTAGGTGGTTTTTCGGAGTTTTCTAGTTCACGACTTGCCACGTCATTGATTGCCACGTCAACTCACTTCAGATACTTCTACGTCACGACTAAGATTGATGGTTTGATTTTAGTATTAAACAGTGATATGTTAAATTTAATTTGAGATTACTCATTACTACTAAAAAGAAGTTTATCTTCAAAAATGTTAAAAATACTATCGCCAGTTTGATTATAATTATGAAATCTTCATATGGGTAGTATTCTTCAAGGCCAATTAAAAGACTATAAGAAAGAATAAGTGAGAAGTCAAAAATATTCCAAATTTCTTAGAAGTAGTTTTCTTATTTAATGGATTGTCTTATCTCATAGACGAAAAAGTAAATCAATACCAAAAGTGAGACACCTTTTAATGAGTATAAAATTGTCATATTTCTTTCATCTAATATAGGGTCGCTTCTTCTATCAACTTATGTTAAAGTATACAGAACTTCAATCATAAAGGATAGGCAAAATATTAGGAATATATTGAACTGAGTTTAAAAGAACGTTTTTGTATAACTGTTCCACTTAAAATTAATATTACTAAAATAAATAAAAATAGGAAATTTAAGACATTCAAATAGTTTATAAAAATGCAAGTAATCTTAATAGCCAAAAATTAGGAGGATTTCTAATTCTAATTTGATTTAGATTTTAATATTAAACTAAAAATTAATTAATATATATTAGTGGTCGAGTGATCTTTCAGGATTTTTGTGGTATAGTGGTATAACTGAGATTTAGTAGTCTGTATTGAAGCTAAAGATGCACCTATTCTAGAAGTAGATGCAGATTAATACTTCATCATTGTGATTGTCAGCGACAAATTCAACAATGAATCCGCTGTTGCAGTTTTTTATCTTCCAGACACTAACTTCTACAAATTCGGAACGAACATTCTTGAAAATCTTGAACTTGTAACTAGAGACATAGAGAAAGACCCACTAGTAAGATCTAAGTCAAACACCCGGCTAAACAAATAGACCACTCAAAACTTGGCCAGACCACCAGACTACTCGACCACTAGTATATTTACAAATAAAAATTAATTATTAGTTTAATATTAAAATCTAAATCAAATTAGAATTAAAAACACTCCTAATTACTGGCTGTTAAGATTACCTACATTATTATTAACTATCTTTATTTCTCAATCTCCCTATTTTATCTATTTTAGCAATAATAGATTGGATTGATAAAGTTTCGAAAAGCTCCATTTACTCAGTTTCAGCCAAAACTTCCATGAGTCTTCTTGGTTCTTAAGTCAAAGTTTATGGTAGATTTACCAAGTAATACTCTATGGGTTATTGCTATTATTTTATGTCAGACTGATCAAGATGTTCAGAGAATATTTCATCGTATCTGTCAATGATGTCATATGGTATATTTACCTCACTTAGGCCTAGCAAAAGCTCACTGTCATCAACATGTAAGTCCGGGTAGTTCTTATGGTTTATCTTTATTAATGGCAAATTGCTCTCAAAGTATTCATTGAGATTGATATTTTTCTCAATCAAAGAAATTAAAACTTTATCAACAAAATGATTAAAGCTATAATGATTTTGGAATTTTATCAACATTTCTACCAAGCAAATTGTACTCTTTATTTGGTTGCTGTGAGTAACTCTATCTAGAGGTGATTATCCTTAAGCATAGAACATTAGCATTGGCAGTGATTTCTAGTTTGAAAGCTCAAAACGCTTGATCAAATATTACAAAACTCTTGGTTTAAAAGCAACTAGTGAAATTAAGTTTCCAATTTAAGGATAATGCATCAAAAATTTTGAAATATCCTCTTGTCTTTTTAAGCAATCAATAATTTAAAGATCATCTAGAGTCCTAAGATTAATTAAATCCTTTAAGTCATCAGTAGTAAATTATTACTATACAGAACTAATAAGATTCTAATCAATATCGCAGAAAATAAAATACTTTTGATTATAGTAATCAACCTCAAGTCTTTAAATTGGAAGATTTTACTAATAAAGTCCATCTTTTAAGAAATCATCTAATTTATAATAGGTATCATTATATGTCTCACCATATATACTATTTAGTTTTATAATTACATTATTACTATTTCTCACCAGTTTTGTTTGAAATGTTTCATTGTCATTAAATTCTTTATAATAATTACTATCAAAGCTTGTTTCTGAAAATTAATTCAAAGTTATTTTGGAAGCATAATACCACTTACTATTTCTCTTTGCAATTGTTAATATGTAAGCTTTTTACATTTCACCTTATAATTTTATTACAAGCTAATTTTTGCTATCAATGAGAGTTAAATAGGCTGCTCTCTCATTTTTTGGCATTACAAATGATAGACTTTCAATAAAGCATTTATTAACTAAATCGTAGGCATTAATCAAATTATCTTTGAATCCAAAAAGTAATGTTCTTTCTTTATTAGCTATATGGTAATTTTAAGTTTTAAAATCATATTCATTTGTTTTTTAGCTCAAATCAAAACTCTGCTCGTAAAATGTAGCCTTTCTGAATGAATCTTCAAAAATGTAGGAGAATGAATCATTAAGAAAGATGAAATATTTTAATCGCTGCCAAGGATCTCCCTCAAAGGTATTTTTAAAGATTGTTTCTTACTCTTACTTCTCTAAATCATATTAAATCACCATAATTTCATGATCTTCCATTATAAAGATCCATGATGGGTGATTTTCATGGGTTTAAATTTGAATTCTAGCTTATGAATAATCCGGTTTAAACTTAAATAATTCCATTTAATGTTCTATTTTCTTTTCATTAGAGTTTATTTGTGCAATGTAAAATTCCTTACTTTTAAAAGGACTAAAAACGACTTACTAATTAAAACCCCAAATCCCCTAAATTTTATCTTTTTGTTATTTGGTTTGAAAAGGTATAGTTGAAGTTTTATTGGTGTAAGAAGAGAAAACGTTCGAATCTCACAAGAAAAGCTATTCTATTTTTTTATGATTAAAGAAGCATGGTATTCTAATAAGTAAGCCTGGAACTTATGAAGGATCATTACCATTTAATAAGCTTTTATTTATAGCTTTATAAGAAATCGAAACCTATAATTTTTTGTTGATGAAAAAAAATGCCAATAAAATGAGAGAAAATGACAGACTCTACATATAGTGATCAATAAGCTTGTAATATAAGCAAGATAAATTGAATATCGATGCTGGTACTGTTCAAAGAAAAAAATTCTGAACATAATTAAACAAAGAGAAGAAAAAAAAAGAAACGAAATTAACTTAAGAGTTCATTAGATATGTGATATTTTTCATTCATTTAAATCTAAAATCTATTTATAAAAATTCATTCTTCCATCTCTCGCATAGGTTATTGCTATATATTTATTTTTCTCTCTCTTAGATTCTTTGAATTAAGCTACTAAATTGATAGATCAAGTCATTCATAAGGTGATAGAGCTGTTTCATGTTGTGAGTCTTAATTTAACTTAAGTAAAATTCGGCTCCATTATATTATGGGGTATAAAGAACGTTATAAACAGGAGTTATGTTTAACTTTTCCAAAGCTTTATTATTAGACTCCTTAGATTTCTTACAAAGTGTTAAGGTAAAATTTTCGTTTTATAAGTCATTATGAATTTTAATAATCAACCTGAAGTGATATATAATTAAGATCTTAGATTTATTGAGTTAATTATTTTGTTGCCTTATAGTGCTTTAATCTCTCACATTCTCGTCCTCTCTCTTCCCGCGCTGTAAATATAGTAATCTTTCGTAATCTCCATCAGTTCCATCCGATTTTGTGCTTTAGTGATTGTCTGTACAGTAACCATGCTGAATCGGCTCATTTTTAGTAGCATTCCGTAGGTTCTGAAGCATCTTCGCGAATTTTGTCAGCATCGGTTGTTCCCTCTCCCACAGTATATACTGTGTATCAGTAGGTACAACCTGTAAAAAACACTTACTTTCGAGTAAAAAATTTTCAAATATGGGTGAATGTAGAAATCATCAATCAACGAAGAATTAGGTTTGGACAAGAATGAATAAAGTTTAGGTAAGTAACTTTTCTCCAAAGAGAATTCATTTTTAGCTAAACTTTATTCATTCTTGTCCAAACCTAATTCTTCGTTGATTGATGATTTCTACATTCACCCATATTTGAAAATTTTTTACTCGAAAGTAAGTGTTTTTTACAGGTTGTACCTACTGATACACAGTATATACTGTGGGAGAGGGAACAACCGATGCTGACAAAATTCGCGAAGATGCTTCAGAACCTACGGAATGCTACTAAAAATGAGCCGATTCAGCATGGTTACTGTACAGACAATCACTAAAGCACAAAATCGGATGGAACTGATGGAGATTACGAAAGATTACTATATTTACAGCGCCGGAAGAGAGAGGACGAGAATGTGAGAGATTAAAGCACTATAAGGCAACAAAATAATTAACTCAATAAATCTAAGATCTTAATTATATATCACTTCAGGTTGATTATTAAAATTCATAATGACTTATAAAACGAAAATTTTACCTTACCAAAAAACATGATATTCATTTTCATTCTATCTCTATATATTTTTATTCTTAGTTCATTAGAAATTCTATATGCTACTCTAGTTCAATAAAGAGAGGATGAATGACATAACTTTTAAAGCTAAATCCTTATAAAATAACTAATAAAATTGTATGAGAAAGAACCTTATGCTTATTTATAACCTTTGACATTGTGGTACTTCTTAAACCTGCACATATTAAAAATGTTGAAGGTGAACACAGCTTCATTTAGCTTGTTTGAATTTATTTTATTATCAACTACCCTTGCATAAAATCATCAAAATAATTTATATTATTACAATAAAATGGCTCTTTAAAATTTAATCACTCTCTTCACTCATGTGAGAGTCTTGAAAGTAATAAAATTTCTTTTATATATATATATATATATATATATATATATATATATATATATATATATATATATATATATATATATATATATATATATATATATAAGCGATAGTTTATAATGTCCATGTCAGGAAATTAGCGATGAAATATTTGGCTCGCTAATCTAGGGAGAAATATGGTAAGTATTTAAATTTTTGAAGAGATGCAGAAGTGATTAATTTTAACCTGATAGATTATTTTTAGTACTTTATTCATGCTTTATTTTATCAAGTACTAATAATGAATTGCTAAAAAGCTAACAAGCAGTAATACCTAGCATTTTATGTTTCTTATGCGAGAATGTAGCAATTGCTTTATAATTTAGGATTTGAGACTTTTTCTATATTAATATTCAAACAATATCAAAACAAAACATAAAATCTCTATATATATATCATCATAAATAGACTCTAAATTATATTCCTCGTTTTTTAAATTTGCCTAATTTTTTTTAACCTAGAAATATCCTTAGCTATTACTTTTGAATCATATCACTAAGACATCTGATTAATAAGTTTTGGAGTTTGATTATTCATGATTTATAATATAAGATTTATAATTATTTAAATAACGCTATTTATTTAAATAAAAACACTTTTACAGTCTATATCAATATATTAGTATAAGATTAATAAATGGCGTTATATTTTATTGCAGGGCTAAGGACCAATCAACTAAAAACAGAACATAATTTGATAATACAATATTTAGAAAATACATTTGAATTTGGAGAATTAAATAAAATTAATAAATTAAATCATTAAATATGTGGCAATTAACTTTCTAGAATCCTAGATAATATGGTAGTATTGTGTTGTTCGATAGAAAATTTAAAATTTGTTGGACTTTACTATTGACGGTATCTCTCTATCGCATCCCAGAAGTGAGAATAATCGACTTTAATTTTGGAGAACAAAACAAATCACCCAAAATTAAAGTCGATTATTCTCACTTCTGGGATGCGATAGAGAGATACCGTCAATAGTAAAGTCCAACAAATTTTAAATTTTCTATCGAACAACACAATACTACCATATTATCTAGGATTCTAGAAAGTTAATTGCCACATATTTAATGATTTAATTTATTAATTTTATTTAATTCTCCAAATTCAAATGTATTTTCTAAATATTGTATTATCAAATTTATTAAATGTTTAAAAATGCTTTTTTAGAAAATTAGGTCGACGATAAGTTTACTGGCTTCCGTTATAAATTTTAAATATATTTAGTAATCCAAAAATATGATAATGTAGCTCAAGAACGAGCTAGTTTAAAGTAGTTCTTACAACGATGTGACACAAGAAACTAAGTGCAATAAAAATCACAACAAAATTAAAAATTTATATATTTAAAAAAAAGAAAGATGCAAAACTCTCAAGATATTCCTATAGGCAATGATAAAAAAGAGATGGAGGTCATTAAAGGATATATATTTATAATTATTCATCGGAGAATTCAATTAATAACATATATGACTATAAATGGTCCATAAATTTCCAAGGAGACTTGAAAGTATTTAAAATGTGGAATAAAACGATAAAAAACGATGTGAACAAATATTATAATCTTACGAAGTCGTAATAATGTATACATACTATAAAATTAGGTAAGGAGTTTCTAATGATAAAATCTCTGATGAATTCTAAGAATGATTAAAATCAATGTTTAGAGAGGGAATATTTATATGTGATTTGTGAATTTATAGAAAAATCTTGCAAGATATTCATAAAATATCATAGTTATGATAAAGTTGAGAAAAGGAGGGATCTAAGTTACATTATAATAAAATACATATAAGTTCTGGCATGTACAGATCAATAAAAAACCAGTGCTTCAAAATAGGTATAAAAAATACATAATTGACATGTTACAGTTAATGTCATCTTTAGAGAAAAGGTATGCTTTCTGAAAAGCTTTAGTATCTAATTGTTGATTTAGTACACAGTCCCAAATAAGCTCAATTTATGATTATTTGCGAGACCGAATTTCTCTTCATTTAGTAAAAGAAAGACAGAGTAATGAGTTTTTGTGTGATTTTAATTCACAGTTTTATTATTTGGTAAAAATTTTAAATATTCGAAGAATTTTAAGAAATAATACAGTAACTTACATTTATTTTAAATAACTTAATTAGAAATTACTAGTTTTATTTATTTTTTTGTAAGGCAATCGAGAAATATTGCCCAACTTTTCTCGATTTGACTACATTTTTTTCTATATTAACTTGATTATTGATTTATTCTTATAAATTTATTTATTAATTTTCACGTTTTATATAAGTTAGAGTATTAGCAAGATCATAAGTGAATAAATTATTCTTCATTTTATCATAAAAGCTCTATGGTTTTAGTTTTATTGATTAATTTTTAAACTACATTGTTATAATCTAACTATAGAAGTTTTAAGATTAAGCTATAATCAAAATAACAGTAGCAACCTATTAATTACAAATATATTATAAAAAATATATCAATACTTATTACTCAATATATTTATAGAATTATTAATGAGTAGTTTTTAGACAACTAATGTTCACTTAATAAATTAACCTAATAAATACAAAATTGTAAACATTACATTATGTTAGTCAAACTTTAATTATTTCTTAGAATTTAAAAAAATCATGATTTATATTTTTAATTTATAAGATGCTTTCATTTATAGTATATAAATTGCATTATAATTTTTTCACGCTATATTAATTAATATGGTCACCTATTTTTTTGAAAATCTTACCAATTGTAGAAATACATTTGATTTGGAATTTAAATTTAAATTATTTAATTAAATTTATAGCTGTTCCAACCGAGACCCTCCCCTCCCACCCCCTCCCAGGCCTAAAACGAGACCCCCCTCCCACCTCAACAACTTCCTTATTCATATGAAAATTTTGATTCTCATGTCTATATCATTTTCCTTCATGACATCTTAATCTCATAATATTTTTTATTGATAAAATATATCATTTTTTTTAAAAAAAATATTTTTCCAACAAATCAAAGCTACTCTTTATTAATTTTTTTATTTAACAACTTTACTACGTCCGTCATCTTTTTTATTGAGATGCTCCCATAGGAAATTAATTAAAAGTATATTTCCATTTTACTCGATAATATAATAAAAATTTATGAGCCAACAAACTCATATAACTTTATATTTTAAAAAAAAGTTGTAATCACTTTATTAATCTATATTAGAAATATGATTGATTTTAATAATAAATTTTTCCAATTTTCTATAATTATTACTGATAATATTTTTATAGAAATTAATAGTTATGGAAAAAATTCATTTGAAAGAATATTAATATATAACCTTTCTTAAACATATAATAAAAATAAGTTTATAAAGGGACTGATTTAAATCTAATCAACTACTTTATTTATAGATAGTTATTTTGAAAATAATAAAAATTTTTAAATAGGTTCTATTTTAATATTCTTTCAAATGAATTTTTTCCATAACTATTAATTTCTATAAAAATGTTATTAGTAATAATTATAGAAAATTGGAAAAAATTTATTATTAAAATCAATCATATTTCTAATATAGATTAATAAAGTGATTACAACTTTTTTTAAAATATAAAGTTATATGAGTTTGTTGGCTCATAAATTTTTATTATATTATCGAGTAAAATGGAAATATACTTTTAATTAATTTCCTATGGGAGCATCTCAATAAAAAAGATGACGGACGTAGTAAAGTTGTTAAATAAGAAAATTAATAAAGAGTAGCTTTGATTTGTTGGAAAAATATTTTTTTTAAAAAAAATGATATATTTTATCAATAAAAAATATTATGAGATCAAGATGTCATGAAGGAAAATGATATAGACATGAGAATCAAAATTTTCATATGAATAGGGATGTTGTTGAGGTGGGAGGGGGGGGTCTAGTTAGGGTGGGAGGGGGTTGTCTCGGTTGGAACATATAGCAATTAATTTTATTCTAACCTAGACAATATGGTACTTGTTTGAAAGTGAATTTAAGATTAGCTGGACTTTACTATGTGCAGTATCCCTTTATCGAAGTCCTGGATCGAGATAAATGGACATTAATTTTGGGAGATTTGACTTGTAAATTCTTTTTGCCATTATTAAAATCATCTTATCAGAAATGCTATAGAGGGGTACCACCAATAGTAAAATACATCTGATTTTGAATTCTCTATCGAACAAGTACCATTTTGTCTAGGTTCGAATATAGTTAACTGTTACAATTTTAATTATATAATTTTTAATTATAAATTAATTTTACAAATAAAATAAGTTTATACAATATTAATAATAATAAAATTAATAAGTTTAAATAAAGAATAATTATCTTGATTGTTTATCAAAAATACCTTTTCTTATGAAAGTTATACCCCAAAATTGAAAAGCTTTTCAAATTTATTAAAGCTATTATTAGGATCACATATTATTACATCACAATCCTCATTAGTGTTTTTAAATAGGACTATCTAATCATATTACAGCTCAAATGAACTTGGCCCTGAATCTTCTTCTTTAACTTTAATGAATGGAAGATACTTTTTGGGAACTGCAAATTTATCTACTACATTTGATGAGGAGTAATAAGGATAAATTTAGTAAATAGAATCAGATGTTAAAATGTAGTGATTCATTGATTCATCTGTTATCACCAAATCAGTAATCTCTGAAGTAACACCATTCAAAGTCAGCAAATTGACTATTTTAAATGAGATGATGTCAACCATAAGTAGAGTAACTTATTTGGAATTTTTGTTACTTTTATTAGTTATAGCTCCAAAAAGATAGAGTATCTAACTTTTCTCATAAAGCTAGGCATATTATAATTTGAAATTATCAGGGAAGTCCTTTATTTTAAATTCACATTCTTTCATTTCAGTTTTTCTTGATCTTTAGTTTATGATATTCTTTATCTCAAATAGAGTAGTATTTTTAGTATCATAGTCATACAATTTTAAAAATCTGGAATTATTTATAAATGACTTGTCCTCGGAAGAAAGTTTAAAAGCATATTAAAAAATATCATCATCATTTCTTTCAATATCAAAGTCAAATATAAAATAACTTGAAGAAAGATTTTCCTTGATTACTATATAATTATCGAAATAATTATCAACTTTGTAGCTTTTGTTGCAAAAAAGTCCTATGAAAGATTCTCCAGAAAAACTTCTCATTGAAATAGGAACTTTGTTTTCAGTATCAATTTCCGGAACATATTATTTATAAATTATATATAATTATGGAAATTTGATAATATTTAAATTAATTAAATAAATAAAAGTACAATCAAAAGGTTTTAAAAATAAATGTATTTAGTTAAATATTATTGCAAGTATAGATTTTAAATACGTATAGAATAAAAAGTAAAATAAAAAATTTAAGTTAAATAAATATAACTGCCTTACCTTGATATGCGTATAAATCAGACGTGGTAATATACCTACCATTATGTTTTCTACTTCTTATCTGTCTTTTTTCAGCAAAGTTTTGCTCTTATCAATTAGCTCATTTGACATTATAATAAATTTCGACGATTTTACAAATTTGACTGATTAGACAGTGATTTTTAGTTAAATCCTCTGGATTTACAAATAAGTACAAAGAAGCAAATAAAAATTACTGGATAGTAAATATGCAAGGGTGATCAAAAATTTAATCGATAATTGTAGAGTCAAAGTGCATTGTTTGATTTATCAGACTCATTAAATTCTGATTTTCTAATTTAAATTAATTACAAATTAATCTAGAAAATCTATAATTTTAAATAAAGTCAATTAAGAAAAAATTGAAACCAATATATGCTGGTGCATAAGCCTATTTATTCACAAAAAAGTATGTCATAAAAAGTACTCTACAATTATCGATTAAATTTTTGATCACCCTTGCATATTTACTATCCAGTAATTTTTATTTGCTTCTTTGTACTTATTTGTAAATCCAGAGGATTTAACTAAAAATCACTGTCTAATCAGTCAAATTTGTAAAATCGTCGAAATTTATTATAATGTCAAATGAGCTAATTGATAAGAGCAAAACTTTGCTGAAAAAAGACAGATAAGAAGTAGAAAACATAATGGTAGGTATATTACCACGTCTGATTTATACGCATATCAAGGTAAGGCAGTTATATTTATTTAACTTAAATTTTTTATTTTACTTTTTATTCTATACGTATTTAAAATCTATACTTGCAATAATATTTAATATACTCATCAATTGCTAATTGAAAAATGAAATATCTAAATAAATATATTCTAATAAGTTAGTACTTTTAGATAAAAGAAATATTCAATTTTTTAAAGATAAAATTTCGATATATTTTAAACAGATTTATACTAAAATATTATGTTTTAAAGTTTTTGAAATTATTGTCAGTTTCAATGTATTTTAATTTAATTTTTTAGAACTGTGAAAATATTCCTTGAATTAATAAAATTAATATTTTTACTTCTAAAAGTCATATTCAATATTAAATCGTATCATTAATTTTTACAATTGATTCTATAGGGTCTTAAATTTATGAGTAATCTTTAAAATCGAGATCCCATTTATATCCAATTTGGAATGTATCATAAGACATGTAGCCACACTCAGATATTTTTACTTAAAATGATATCGTAAAAAATATCAGGTTATCTATCACACGGAAATCGCTCATTTTAAGATTGCTATCTAATTAAAACTCAACTTTCTTTAAAAATTTGGCATTCCATGTTTTCTTTTAAGAATCCAAAGTATTTTCGGGATTAAAAATTTGGGTGGATTACCCAACTCTTCTTTATGATTTAAAAATATTTTATATAAAGTTTTTGCTAAATTATTGTATTTTTATTCGTTGTTTATACTTTCATACCACAATTACAACTTAGCTATTTGAAAACATGAAATTAAAGATTTATTATCCATAATCTAATGAAATCTAAAGTGGTTAAATGCTTATCTTTTTTTAGTTTTATATTAATATTAATATGTCTTTATTTAGAACAGTTGTTTTTATACTAATTCCTCAGTATTTTAAGATGATATAGTATGTATATAATATACTTAAAAAAATTAAAATAATTTTATGAAAATAAAATAATCAAAGTGTATAAAAGAATTTAATTTCCAGAGAATTTCCCACTTATGATGGAACATTTTCCTCGAAAAATTTCATTTAAGCTATAAAAGTATAGAGTTTATTTGCTAATCATAACAACAATTTGACCATCATTAAGTACAAGGAAACCATGATTCAAGAACTAATCAGGAACTTATGCTTTTTAAAAAATAGATTCAGTTAACAAATCTCTCAGCCCAAAATACATTCAGTCAAAATAGTAAAAATATCATCAACAAATAAATTCTTAAATACTAAAAAAAATATATATAAATTATTCTCTAAACATTATTATAAATATTTTTCATAAATTTACTTGATTTTTAAAAAATCATTTTTTAAAAAATTGCGCAAGTGGTAAATATTATATTATTGCTACTTGCTCCCATTTATATTAAATTGTTATATAAATTTTAATTATTTTATTTAAAAATAATTTTCAAATATTTAATTATTTTTCTACTAAAATGAGATGTAATTTATTTACTATTTTATGTTTAATTGAAATAATTTTTTTTTTATATTTAAATTATTTAATTTTAAAGATTAATTACTTTTATTAGTAAATTATTTGATAATTATTCATGTTTTTATTTATGAATAAACTAAACTTAATATAGGTTAAAAAATACTTCTTTTATAATTCAAAATTAATTAAAATATTTTAAAACTTAAATTTAAAATAGGCCGCATTCAAAACCCCAAAACCCCTTAGTGAGGTTTATAAGTCCTTAGATTTGTAGGGTATAGTTGGGGTCTTATTGGAGTTAGTAGAGAAATTAGGCCAATTTGCAAAATGAGAAATAGAAATTAGCGAAATTTAGGGTCTATATATGATGAGAAATATTTAGATTTACTGCTTAAGCTCAGGTATGGTACGAGTATTAATATAGATTAAGTCAAACCAGAACTGAATTATGCAGCTATAGCAAAGCTCCTGTGCAAGAGTGCTTCAACTGTTAGATATCACTGCATGTTAGCTGTTTAGCATTATAATTCTGGTACTAAAAAACATCCACCAAGAAAATAAAAGTTCACTCAAACCCTATTGACTACCTCTGCGACTCAAAGACTTTGAAGTATTGGGCACACTTTCCATTAGACTAGCGAGATGTGATGTTTCATCGTTAGTTTCCTGACATGTGTATCTCTCCTTAGACTATAGCCAAATATTTATAGAAGAAATGGTATTACTTTCAAGACTTTCAACATAGTGAAGTGAGTGATTGATTTTACAGTGCCATTTTATAGTAATAATTTAAACTATATATATATGATTAAATGCAGAGAGCTATTACTAATAACATCAAGTTCATACATGCTGATGAAGCTGTATTCACCTTCAACACCTTTATTAATAAGTCTTGGTATAAGAAGTATGATAATATAGAAGTCTATGATTAAAAAGTGAAGGTAGTCACCCATGCAATTTTAGCTGGTATAAGTGAAGATTCAGGCCTAGAGAGTTATGTTATTCACCCTCGCTCTATTAAGCGAGAGTAGTATATAGAGTTCCTACATAAGCTCAGAGAGAAGTATAGTAACCAAGAGATCATCCTGTTTGTTGATAACCTCTCAGTTCATAAGACTAAGGAGTCTAAGAAAGCTTATGAAGAGCTAAACATAACTCCTGTATACAACGTTCCTTATAGCCCATAATTTAATGGAATTGAATTCTACTGGAGTTAAATCAAGACTCACTACAAGAAGCTGCTGCTGTATCATCTTATGCATGACTTGCCCATCGATACAGTAGACTTGATTCAAAGCAGCTGTAAGAGAGTGAGCGTAGATAAGACAACAATTTGTGAGAGAGAGGGAAGAATTAATGTTTATAAATAAGTTTTAGAATTAAACGAATGAATCTATTCACATATTAAATTGGCCCATAAAGTGATTAGGCTTCTCTTTCTTCTCCTCTTCTTATGGCTTGCTTGGGCCTATATTTCTTCTCTTAGTGCCAGCTCCTGCATCTATGTTCATATCATCTGGTTTTTAGACATCTTTATAAAGCCTCTTGCTCACCTCAAGAATTGTATGCGACTTTCTTTCTCTGTGAACCTTTGCATGCTCTATCATAAGATATATACCAGTGCCAGATTTTCCGACAAAGTTATTTGCCAAAGCTTACTTGAAAGATAATGTTGCTTCTTAAGTTCCTCTAGCCAAGCTGAGCTTATTAGAATGCCTTGCTTTTTCTAGTCTTCAGGAGAGATAGAATATCGTTTCTTATGTGTTTCTTCAATTATTTCTCTGAGATACTCCTCTTTTATTGTACCAAGAATACCAAAGAAAAAGTTCCTCTATGTAGTTTATTAGAGAGTTGTTTCTTGGTAGGAAGGTAAACTACCACTTCCTCATCTTACATGGCATCCTCATAAAGATAAATCTCAGGGTAGTTAGGAATTTCTATTAGTTTAATCTCTTTATTTTTAAAAGCTTTCTTCTCCTCGCAAAGTATTGCTTTCAAGAATGAAATTTTGGTACCTTCCATCGTTGGAAGGAATAAACCAACTGTAGATCTTCCTTACTTCTGAATCTTGATATCATTTCTTGAGCCTCGACTCTTTTCATTTGATCATTGAGTGATTCCATCTTTGTTCCTCATCCTAATAATGAATTTCAAATTATAATTTATAGACTTCTGGATCCTATTGTTTAAAATCTTACTTTCAAATAAGGGCATCTTAAAGGAGGTCAACCCTGTAAAGATACGTGGAGAAAGTTTGCAGAAGTAGAACTGCAGAGATTGAGCTTATTTTTTATCAATTTAGTTCCATTAAATTAGTACTAAATTTGTTAAAATTTAATTAGTACTGGTACTAATTCGGTTTAATTTTAATTAGTACCAATTTAATAGTACTAAAACTTAATTAATACCTACTTTTAATCTAATGAGGTTTTAATTGAAAAGTTCCAAAAATGGTTCAAAACCTAATTGGTACCAGTACCAGTACCAACCTGAATTTTTTCTAAGTTGGTACCAATTAAAAATATTAAGCATGAATTAAGAAAACTTATTGTAATAAACTAAGTATAAATATGAACTCTAACATCTCTAAATCAACTATTATTGCTGCTGTGACAACTCCTATTCAGAGTAACTATAACTTGAAAGGTTATTAGAGCTTTATAGTAGAAATTTAAATTTGAATTTAAACATGGCGGCTAACTTAAATCGAAAAGCAGTTTCTCTTTGCAATGGATAATCATAGTTGAACTTTGGCACCACTAAAAATCCAGAGGTTATTTATGTTGAGAGGGAGATAGAGCTAAGAGCTCTTGAGTTTGAAGCAGAGGTCTTCATAATTGAAGTTTAAGATAAGAAGGGTAGAGCAGAGATAGGAGTTTAAACATAAAATGAATTGGTTGAGAAGAAAAGGAACAGCAGCCAATAGAAAAAATAAAACATTTCGAATGCAAGGAGTGTTTGAATTTCTTCTCAACCGAATCCAGTTTAAAGAGGCATGTCAAAGAGATACACTCTGGCAAATTCAAGGTATATTTTAAGCATGATAAAGTCGATGGCAGGTATTAGTGCACGACTTGCATGAAGTCTTACACTCACTCAGCTAAAGTTAAAAGACACATGCAAAAACATCATTTAAGCGAGTTTTTAATGCAAGATAAAGAAACATAAAAACTTATACCAGCCAAGAGAAAGTCCAATACTATAGAGTCATAGAGAGAGCAGGAAGAGAGACTTAAGAAGCATAAACGATTTGAGTCAATGAACCAACCAGCTAATGAATTATATATAGCATGCTTGTAAGAGAGGGCTATGTATATACCTGCATTAAATGCAGTAGATCTCAGTTTTTGCATTGACAACTATTTACATATTGATGTGCCTAACAAGGCAAAACTCATAGTAGTTTATGAGTATGCTTATAAGGTATATCCTTTCAAATATCTTATTAGGAACGAGCAGTATCAAAATGAGTTTGCCAATGAATATATAATACTTAGAGAGGCTCATAAAAGGTAATGCAAGAACTTGCTAAAACTCGATGGAGTTATTCTTGGACATGGTTTTATTGCATTACGACTTAAGAAGTTTGAAATTACTCTAAGAGATTATCTCTACCATAATAGATACCCAGATGACTTGAATGAGATACTCACGGAAATGACCAAGGGTGTGAATGAGCTCCATGATCTGGGGTATGTTCATAGAGATTTGAAGCCAGAAAATGTAATGCTTAATCTCTGTCCTTTAGAAATAGTAGTCATTGATTTCAATAGAGCAATAAGGTAAGAAATAGTGACTTTAGCTAAAGTACTAGGCACACCTGGGTACTTCCCAATAAGAGAGAAGTGGACTAATCGCTCTGTTTAGTGGGATTTCTGGGCTGTAGCAGCAATTATCTTAGAGTGCGATATGGAAAGTATGTCTTACTTCGGAACAAAGCAAGAAAAGTAATATATTAGTTTGGCTGTTAAACATATCAAGCAAGAAGATGTATGCACTGAGATTAAAAAAATTGTTGAGATGATCATAGTAAAAGCTCCAGCATATCCAAGATCATCATTAGCAGATTTACTTGACACACTAAAGAGAGCTAAGTTCAAGAGATACCACAAAGATAAACAGATAAAATTTGTTTGAATTAAGTACACTAATACGCATTAAATATTCATTAAATTCATATAAAACCTGCGTTTTCTCTACTAACCCCAATAAGACCCCAACTATACCCTACAAATCAAATCACTTATAAACCTCACTAAGGGGTTTTGGGGTTTTGATTTAGAATTGGAGCTTTAGTGCTTATATCTTCATAGTGATTTTAACTATCTCAGAAGTTGGGAGGTTTCTCACTGCTTCAATAAGCTTATTTTCTTTCTTAACTCTTGTTCCAAAGATTCTAAAGGGTCTCTTGGCTTTCTTTTTTGAAGGAAGACCTCACCAGTCTCAGGATCTATGACTTCAAATTTCTTGCATGATGGTTTTATAGGTGAACTTTTAAATCCCTTGAATGGTTATATTGCAAATTGCAATAAGGACAAAAATATTTTCCATCTTTCTTATCATGCTTAAGATAGATCTTTGGCTTGTTAGAATGCTACTCTAAGATATGACGCTTAAGAGCAGATTTAAAGTGAAGTTCTTCTCACACTCTTCACATAGATGTAATGCTTTAATTTCTTTTTTCTCTTTCTCCTCTTCAACCATTTTTATTTGAAATTCGCATTGAATTTATTAGCTCTGCATTTCTATTTAACAACTGAATTGTTATTCAAAGTCTGAGATCTAAGGTTATAGAATTTCAGGTTCATATTAAGTAGAGACATCACAAGTCTCATTTTTCTTTTAGTTCATGAAAGAAAGTTTTTGCTGGCTAATACCAAGCAGTGCCGCTTTTCTTAGTAAGTTGTCACTCATTTTATAAGTACTATTAATAATTATATAAGCTGTTTAAATTCTACCTTTATACACAAGTAAGAGCATATCCTCAAGGATTTAGAGAGGTTTAATGGGAACAGAGTGCGAGACATTAGTTTTATATTTTTTAACATTAGAAATAACTTATATACTATTCCATCTATTTTATTCATAAAAATGCACCTAAATGTGTTTTGTAAAGTTAGTTGGTGCTTCTAAATCTGTTCTTGTAAATTTAGGAGGGGAGGTTTTAAAATTTAATTTTTTTAATGCACCATCTAATACGGTTTTGAACTTTAATTTAACCTCCTAATTAAGTTTTAAATAAATTAGGAGCACCACCTAATTAAATTAATTACTATTAGGAGCAATTTAATGGAGAAAGTTTGATAAAAATGGAACTCAAACTCTGAAACTTGGAGAAAGTTCCTCCATCTTTATCTATTTATCTGATTCAGGTTGACCTCCAAGTGGATCTCCCTATTTAGTAAGTAAAATTTTAGTAAGTTTAGAATGGATATCCATAATTTTAAATTTCATTAACATTTATAGAAACTGGAAGCAAGATGGAGTCTATGATTGATGCAATGAAGAGAATTTAATCTCAAGATTTAATTGGAAAATGCAGAAGTAAAGAAGATCTTTACAGATACTTGGTATAGCAAGGTAAGTTTTCACTTATAACTAACTTATTAAGCATAGTTGGATTGTTCTTGCCGACACAGGATGGAACAAAAATATCATTCTTAAAAGCATTGTTAAGTGAAGAGAAAAAAGCTTTTAAGTTTAATGAAATCAGAATGATCGAGATACCTAACTACCCTGAAATTTCAGTAAAAAATCTCTATGATGATGCTATGAGTGATCCAGATGTTGCTCTCTACCTTCCATCAAAGCTGCAACTCTCTAATAAGTTGCCAGAGAGAAACCTATTCTTTGGCGTCCTTGAAACTCTGAAACCTGAGTACTGAAATGAAATAGTTTAAGAAGCTCACAAGAAACGCTATAGATTCTCTCCTGAAGAAAAAGAGAAGCAAGGAATTAAAATCAGAGAGACCTGGCTGAAGGAACTGCAGAAGCATCCATTCATCTCTAGTAAGCTTAGTCTTATAACTTTATAGAAAAACCTGGTACTGCTATATATTTGATGAAAGAGCGCAGAAAATTAAACAGAGAGAGAAAATCTAAAGTAAAGCATGAATTGAGTAAGAGACTCTTCAAAGATTTCTAAAAGCCAGACGAGATGATCATTGATACAGGGGCTGGAACTAAAAGAAGAAACATAAGCCCAAGCAAGCCTTAAGAGGAAGAAAGAAAAGAGAAGCCAAATCACTTTACGGTCAAATTTAATATGTGAACTTATTCATTCTTTTAAATATAATACTTATTTATAAACATAAAATCTCACTTCTCTCGCGCACACTTTAGTTTTCTCATCACTGACTCTTTTAGCAGCACTCTTAATAAAATTGACTGTATCTATCTTTAAATCATGCATCAGATGGTAGAGCAGCAATTTCTTATAATGACCTTTCAATAACCCCCAATATAATTCAATTCCATTGAACTAAGGGCTGTAAGGAACATTAAAAACAGGTGTTATATTTAGCTTTTCATATTCCTTCCTTGAGTCTTTAGTTTTATGAACTGACAAGTAATAAATGAATATAATAATCTCTTAGTCCGCCTACTTATCTCTTAGTTATTGCAAGAACTTAATATATTATTCAGTCTTTATAGAACGAGGGTGAATAACATAGTCTCGAGGCCACTATCTTCACTTATCCCACCAAGAATAGCATGAGTTTAAACCTTAACTTTTTAGTCATAAACTTCTATATGACTATACCTCTTGTACCAAGACCTTGATATAAAGGTATTGAATGTAAATACTGCCTCATCAGCGTGTATGAACTTTAATTATGCTCTTAAGACCTCTGCATTTAATCGAATATATAATTTGAATTAGTCTTATAAAATGAGCATTAAAGTCAATGACTCTCTTAATGCGATTGACTGTCTTGTAAGATTCCGTTCTTTTTATATATGTTAGCTATCGATTAAGCAGATATGTGAAGCTCAGGAAATTGGCGATGAAACATCACAGCCCTCTAGGATAGAGAGAAATGAGCCCAGTATTTAAGAGTCTTATCATTAATTAGATAGTCGATATGATGCTGCTAAAATTTTGAGGGTCACTTAGGCTTAGAATCAAGATGCTATCTCTTTAAATTCAATGCTAATAGACAGTGAGACCTCACAGTTGCAGGAGATTTATGGAGTAGCCTTGCTATAGACGTATAATTAAGAATAGGTTTGAGTTATTCACTTTATTAATCACATCCATATCGCAACTTAAACAATAAATCTATATACTCACTGTCATAAATAGACCCCAAACCTCTCATATACTCACTTAAAATACTAATATTTAAACATTAAACCCCTACATAAACCCTATTAAAACCCTAATAAAGTATGCACTAATAGTCTACTTTCATCAATCAAAAACTCAATTAAACTACTGAAAGGGTTTTGGGGTTTTGAATACCTAACTTTTAAGAAAAAAAGTTCCAATTAATTTTTATAATTATTATCATTATTCCACCTATAAATAATAAATTAGCATTAAACCACTGATGAAGGCGAAAGACTTGATAAAATAGAACAAAAACTGGGAGTATTACAAATTATCACAGTAAATTGGGCATAAAGAGAATGTAAAAGGGGATGTTTAAAATACTCTCCAGGTTAATAATAGGAGAAGTAAAAGTGAAGGGAGGAAATTAGACACGATGAAATATAAGTATATATTGTAAAATATTTTCATTAGTGCTGCTATTAGATGAGTTGATTAAGAGTATATTTATTCGAATTAAGTGAAAGGGATGCAGGCAGTAATACGAACCATCAATGAGAAATGCAGATGATCATGAAGATGTCGAGGAAGAAGACTATATAAATAATAAATATTTAATTATTTATTTTTCAACTAATTCTTTCTCAATTTAGAATGTAAACTCATTTGCTATATTATTAATATCAAATAATGTTAAAACAACAAATGAAAATCAAGGAATTGCAGGAAACAATGAAAACAAGAGCAGCGTGGAGATGCTATTTGATGAGTAAGATCTTTATCACTATAAGCAACAGCAAGTCAATTCTAATAGCTCTAAAAATGGCAGTTAAAACAGTCGCATCCCTGAGGACTACGATATAAATTCTATGTTTATGAGTAAATTGTATTCAAAGAAATACTTTTAATTATTATTATAAAAGTATATAAAGTTATAAAATTACTTTAAAAAATACTAATTTGATATCAGTATCAGTGCAGAAACTCGTAAAATTTATGACTAAAATAAAAGTAACAATTTGCAGTGCAAAATAATTTGAAAACTAATGTTTGTAGTAAGATGTATCTATCTGTCAATGTGGAATAAAATTTGATTTTTCAAATATAATTATTAACATATCAACACTATTTTTTAAAAATATAAATTTACATAATGAGGTTAAAATAAAGATTACAAAGTAATTTATGAAAGAAATTTTAACAAAAAAGATTTTAAGCAAAAATGACATATCTATTATATTTATTATATGATATTTTATTATATATTCTATCAAGGTTTATAGATTAATACTCAACTTAATTAAAGATGCTAAAAAATCAGATATTATAATTATTTAAAATCGGTAATATATAAAGATTTTTCTACATAATTATAATTGTATTAATAACAAATGAATTTGAAATAATTTATTTGATAATATAAAAGGATTGGTATAATATAAAATATCAGTGATTTCTATATTTAAATAAGCTTTTTTCTATAATTATAATAATTAGTTTAATTATGAGGGGATCATAGACTCGAACTAAACGAGGATAAATATATAATAATGGGAGTCAATGATGCCTTTGACAATCTGCCAGCCAGTACTGTTATAAATTTATATAATTTATATTTATATAAACTGTGAATACTTTGGGAGCTCATCACGGTCGAGTATATTCAAATACTATACTTTTAAACAAAAACTGTTATGATCCACTTTTTCAAATGATAATTATTGTGTAATTTAAATTCTAAGCATGACAAAGTGTAATTTTATATTTAATCCAGTGCAAAGAGACAACTGGCTTGATAGTGAGCTACTAAACAACAATTAAATGAATGGTAATTTGCAAAATTTTAACTAGCTGGGCAACTCCCTGACTGGCAACCCCAGAGTGGATATGAATACTTCTCAGCTTTAAATAAAATCCGCCAAAGATCAGTCTATTAAGCTAAATTCTAGTGGCCAGATGATGTTTCAAAAGTAGCCATCCCATGGTAAAGGATTTATGTCAATTTAAAAATAAAATTGTTCAATCAAAATGTGATAGGGAAATTTTATCCAAGTTTATATGGATAATTATTTTATAATTACCATACCATTGGGTATATATTCTTATTATAATATCATTAAGCTTAAAGCTATTTTCCCTTATTTATTTAATATTATATAAATAAGTGAGATAACACTTGTTTGCAGTATACCATAATTATACATTTTATCATAATTGGTTTATATTTTTATTAAATATTTTCTTAAAGGCCAAGAGAATTCTTCGAAAAATAATAGGAAAGTTATGCCTTTGAATTCTCTAGCGCCAGATGAGGAGTATGAACAGCAAATGGAAAATATCATCAGCAAGTACGATCATAATGGCTACCAGCAACCTCAAAGTAACTGCAATAAATTAAACTTTTCCTTCTTTTACTATTAAATTACTAAAATGTGTATAAGTTCCTATTAAATTTAATAACTGAGGAACGTCTCATATACTTTAAAACCATAACGCACGAACAACAGCAAAGTATTTATAAATAGTAATAAGCAGCAAAACTGAGGCAGAATAAATGCTTAAATGCTTAAATGTTAATGAATGGATCAGGCATGAGAAATCAGTTGATGTCTGTAGCTTAGACTGTGAATCCTGCCACTGGTCAATTCACTCAATAGCAATCTAACTTCAATACTTCAATATATGATATAAATAATTAAATAAATATACTTAATTTAACAACGATGTGACAAATCCCATATTGGAGAACATAGAACAGTCTTTCGCGTAATCTCGTTCTAATATAGCTTCAATGATTTTAATATGTAATAAATTATTACCAATGAGTTAAATTAGAGTATTTTAATGATTTTGTAGTATGTGTAGGATGCTGATTCTCTGCCAGATGTCGAAGACATTCTTGAGGAGGAAGATAACATCAAGGAAGCCTCTCTATTATCATTAGATAGATAATTAATATTTTGGGCTCATCAAAAATAGAACTAATTTGAACTTCACATACTTATTATCTTTTTTGTATATCGATATTATAATTATTTTGGTGATTAATAAATCATGAGGCAGAGGAGTGGTCACTAGTAGAGGAAATATCGCACAATGACAACTATGATAAGAGACCCTGATGCTGACTTATTGGAGAATGAGACTGAGGCCTAGATTATGAAGATCAAGAGATTCTGCCGAAAGATGTGCAGGTGTTCTTAATTATAATTTGACATCATTTAATCTAAACTTAAAATGCTTCTATATCTGTGCATGAAATTTCACATTATTATGATGCAAACAGCACGTTCATACTTGTAATTTATTCTTAAATTTACTCCTAAAATATTATGTCCCAAGAAGAAGGAAACCCTGAATGACTCTTTTAACTTCACCTTCGGCGACTCAGATTTAGACTGCCAAGAAATGCTTCTGGCAATGGACGACGATGAGTAATCTAACCGAGTAGTAGAACTATGGCAGAACGCCCTAGCTAAAGGCAGAGGAGCCGTGAAAGTAATTGAAATATTTGGTGATTTAAATCGAAGGATATATCTTTATGGGTCGGATAAGAAACATGATTATTTAAATGAGTAGGATAAATTGAAGCCACTGTCTTTTGTGCTGTTTCCATACGATAGACTTAAGAATATTTGGAATAAGGTTATGATGCTCGTTGTTATCTATACTGGTACCTATTTACCCTTTTAAATTTTAACGGTAATTTAATAAGTTTCTAACTTGCTATACACTAAGAAAAAAAAATGTACATCTTAAAAGTAAGTATACCCTACAAAACTGCATTCATAGAGGACTCTACAGACTTAATGAACAAAATAGAACTGGGCATTGGCTCCCTCTTTATCATAGATATCATCGTTAATTTCATCAGTGCTTATGAGGACAATTAGAAGAATGTAGAATTCAGACTTACTAAAATTGCCTACTCACAAACCTATATATATAAAGAGACTATGATATAGTAAATAATAATAACAATATTTCTATCATTAAATCATGTAAAATGAAAGTATAAGTAATGATTTGGTTTCTGTTTGATTTTGTTTCATGCATACCTTTTCAATATTTGGATTTCAGTTCTGGTGTTGATGGTATAATATCAAAATTATATTGACAAGCGATTTCAGTATATAAGCTATTTATATTTAGTTAAAAATTCTTTTTCATAACGGAGTCTTTGTGTAATCCTGTAATAATGAAGTAGTTCCAGCTGATGGAAGCGCTATTGATGGAAGTGCCGGTAATAGAATGTTAGACATTCAAAACACCTTTGGTGGAGCTACTATTAAATTTTTAGCATAAAATACCACTACTGGCACCACTACTCTGGATTTTTTATATTATCTTATACCTATCTACACATTATTGATATATGTATAGTTAAATACTGGATAGACAAAAAACTCATTGAAATACAGTAAATTGTTTAAATTGACGAGACTTCCCAGATTGTATGAATTGCTTAGAATTCTTAGACTATTCAAAATGATGAGACTCCTGAAGTATAACCCCCAACATCAATATGAATTTATAATTAATTTTGGCATTCTTAATGGTTGTATATCTCAATTTTAAACTTATTTATATTTATCATTGAATAATATTTCAAGCAAGAAGTTATTCGATCAGTTGAAGCTAAACCTGGTTTATATGAAAATGATAACAATTTCTGTCAAAGTGTTATTCTTGGTGCATTTAGTCTCTTGCTTTTATTTTATGGTTGCCTCCTTCAAAGATTTTGACCCAGATTCCTGGGTAGTCTAAAAGAAGCTAAAAGATGACACTAATTAATAAGTTTATAGTATTCTTCATTTTTGTGATAATGTTTTCTCTGATATAAGGAAATGAAAAATAATTGAAGTAATTTCACTTAGTATACCACTGCGATGTATTGGGCTTTTTAAACACTAACTACTGTGGATTAAGGAGATGTGTAGGGATCTACTACTCTTGAAAGTCTACTTTTTATTATGGATGATCTTTGGAGTTGCCTTTTATTCCTTCACTATAGGTTATTTGCAGATATTAAAGTATGTATTAACCAAATTCATTCATTTAATCATATCATACTAATTGTGATGTCTAATATGATTAGAAAAACTTGAAATAAGATAATATCATTGAGATTAAAAAATTATTTTGACCTCCTTTTTATAATTAGTCTAGATTTTCTAAACCAAAATATTTAATCCAGTTACTTATTTAAGAATAATTTGTCTTAGAATTATTATTATTTAAAGAGTATTATTATTTCAACGATTGATTATTAAATATATTCAAATTCATTTAAAACTATAATTCATAGAAATAATGAATATTATTTTAGTAAATAAGAATTTTTTTCAACTATATTATAAATTTGAATTGATATCAAGGCAAGTGAATTTAGCGAAAAATTGAACACACTGACAGGTTTCGCAAAAAGTACCAAACTTCCTAATAACACAACGCCAACAATATAGTCCTTTGTGACAACAGGTAAATGCTTAATGGACTGCACAGTACTCTAAGAGCAAAGGTGGTGAAGCAAACTTACTCAGATACTATAGAAAAAAGTTAAATTCTTGGCTAAGGTGACAAACACTCACCCCCTAAGGTATACTTTTTTTTAAAATGTACTCTAATAGAACTCGAACTCCTGAAAAAACTTTTCTCAATGACTGATTGTGGCCGGCTTTTAGTTTTCGATATAACACACTGGCTTAGTCTAAAAATTATATTTAAAATATTAAAATTTGGCTTTGAAAAATTTTCGACATTTTTAAAAAAAAACATCTTTTTAGCATAATTTGATAAATTTTCTTGTATTTAGATGATGTTTTGAAATAAATGTTGAATAAAAACTGTTAGAGCTCTGGTCTACAAAGATCATCAGTTATCCTAATTATAAATTAATTTTAGCTTAAAATTTATATAGTAAACCAGAGCTCTAACAAGTTTTATTCAAAATATCATCTAAATACAAGAAAATTTATGAAATTATGCTAAAAAGATGTTTTTTAAAAAATTTCGAAAATTTTCAAAGCCAAATTTTAATATTTTTTATATAATTTTTTAGACTAAGCCAGTGTGTTATCTCGAAAACTAAAAGCCGACCACAATCAGTCATTGCGAAAAATTTTCTCAGGAGTACGAGTTCTATTAGAGTACATATTTAAAAGAAAGTATACCTTAGGGGGGTGAGTGTTTGCCACCTTAGCCAAATTCTTTAACAAGAAATACTCTTATTTCTAATGGTCTTTCCTGCCTGCACTGAAGCCAATGAAGGTGTACTCGAAAGATATTCTTTATTCTTAAGGAGATAACCCTGAAGAGGTTTTCTTTATATAGAAAGGGAGATTCAAGCTATGCTATTACGTCAATGAAGGAGAAAGTCCTGTTTAAGTGAATATCCCCTTTATTGCTAAAGTATAACTGATTTGGGGAAATTCAAAAATAAAAATATAACAGTATGTGTAATTAGTATTAACTACCACTAATTAGATCAGCTATTAATTGTAATTTGATTTAGTGCACTTTTAAATTTAATTCAGTTATAATAATTATGACCAAATTGTACATTATACATTGTACAGTTTCATAGTATTTTCTTTTTTTAAATTAAGGCGTACTTTCAGTATTGTACAATGTACATTGTACTGTTTCATAGTATTATCTTTTTTTTAATATTAAAATTGTACAAATCTGTGCATTGAGATTAATTAGAGTCATTATTATTAATTAATTATGCAAATGTAAAATGAAAAGTGTAATCTCCCTAGTTTCTTGACTGTATTGATCACTTTTTGACTTCGGGTTTGCTGTCATTTGTGTCCACATATGTATTTTCAATTACTGTCTCCTCGTCCTGCATCAACTCTGCGTCCCCATCTGCAGCCAATCTTTACTGAAAGTACATAGCGAGCTCCACTTCACTGAAGGGGAACTTCTCATCTTCTCTAATCATGGCCTCTGTGAACTCTGCTGTCAGCATTCTCGTCTCGAATGACTTTCTGTCTAACTGACTCTTCTGTCGATTTAGGTGTGCATTTTTATCTTCTTCGGTCTTAATGGCAAAAAGAAAAATGTGTTTCTCCTTTGTTGAAGGTCTGACCTCTCCTTTAGTTGCTTCTCCATTCTAATTATTTATGTATTTTTTTTCGGAACGAATCCTCCATATCTAGTTCCTAATTGTCACTCATTTGACTAATCATAATTTTCATTTTTAATATTTATAATACTGACTCTAATTCATCTCAATGCACAGATTTGTACAATTTTAATATTAAAAGAAAGATAATACTATGAAACTGTACAATGTAGATTGTACAATTCTGAAAGTACGCCTTAATTTTTAAAAAGAAAATACTATGAAACTGTACAATGTATAATGTACAATTTTGTCATAATTATTATAGCTATTTAAATTTAAAAGTGCACTAAATCAAATTACAATTAATAGCTTATCTATTAGTGGCAGTTAATACTAATTACACATACTGTTATATTTTTATTTTTGAATTTCCCCAAATCAGTTATACTTTAGCAATAATATGTAACTGGAAGTTTTTTACTTTGGGGACTTGGAAATATTGATTAAGAGATACAGAAAGTTAGGTAAAGACGGCAGAGCCATTGTTTATTCTGAATGCCACTTGTTAGTTATAGGTACAAAAGAGTTAAAATACATATTGAAATACTTCAAGGAAATAGAGACTTAAATATATAAAAACCATGTCGTTGATAAAAATTATTATAATATCATATAACTTATATTAAATGTAAATGGAGGTATCCATTAATCTCTATTATATATTAAACATTCATAATTAATTCAAATTTCCAACCGTCGGCAGTTTTTAAAGAAAGCTGACAAGTTGCTGCGATTTGATAATTATTGTAAATATTAGATATTATAATATATTAATTACCATCATAAATAAATGATAATACTTTAAGTTCAAGAATCAAATTTCATGATAGATATCAGAAGTCCTTTAAGATCTATTGTAGTCTGTATAGAATAGTTATTGTTCTAGAAAACCAATTAATAACTATAATTTTACGGATAATTAATTATATTTATTAACTTTTATGTTAGATTTATAATTCTTTACAGATTAATACAGATCTATAAGGATTATTGTATGTTCTTATTGATTTTTGAATCCTGAATTCTTTTCATTTTATGTTTAAAATACTAAGCGAATACATTCAAAATATGGAAATTTAAAAAATAAAATACGAATCAAGTTAACAGCATGTGTAACAGCCATGTATTTGGCAAGCTTTTAATATTGTAGGAATACATTTGATTTGGAAAAATAAATAATAATTAATTAACAAATAATTATAAATCGTGGCAGTTAACTTTCTGGAAACCTAAACAATATGGTATTTTTTCGATAGGGAATTCAAAATTAGCTAACTTTACTATTAGTGGTACCCCTCTATCGCATCCTTAAAGCGAGATAACTCGACTTTAATTTTGGGTGATTTGTTTAGTTTATTTTAATGCTTTAATTCAAGTCGAGTTATCTCGCTTTAAAGATGCGATAGAGGGGTACCACTAATAGTAAAGTTAGCTAATTTTGAATTCCCTATCGAAAAAATACCATATTGTTTAGGCTTCCAGAAAGTTAACTGCCACGATTTATAATTATTTGTAAATTAATTATTATTTATTTTTCCAAATCAAATGTATTCCTACAATATTAAAAGCTTACCAAAATACATGGTTGTTACACATGCTGTTATTTGATTCGTATTTTATTTTTCAAATTTCCACATTCTGAATTAATTCGCTTAATATTAATTATTTAATTATCAGTATATCATATTATAAGGTTAATACATAAATCGGCAGCAACCGTCGGCACTTTTTGAAAACTGCCGACGGTTGATTAAATACATAACATAAGTCTAAGTATATAGTGATTAAACGAAAAATACTAGATTTTTATTGCTAAAATTTAAGCTAACATTATTTTGAATAGAATATAAATCAAACTTTGCCATTTGAAATGCATTTTTTAAATGATAAATACTGATTTAAAAAGAAGGAGACATCATCAGAAGCAGATCTAAGAAGTCAAAAAGCGATATATGGAGAAGATGGTCAAAGCCCTGAAGAATAATTCACTTTTTCAGAATAAGAACGCTCTGAATTAATTCTCTAATTGGAAGAAACGCTCAAAGAGAACGCTGATAACTTCATATCAAGAGCCAAGGCGAGTCGTAAGAAACTGGAAATGATTTCCTCACTTAAAAATGGAGTGGTTTAAAGGGATGATGAATCGCAGTAAATTCAATAATAGAATGATAATTCTTAACTTTTACTACCGAATGATCTAGCTATGGATTTATGACATAATGCCTCCTATCTTCATATTGTTTAATTAAAATTCTTATAACTAATATATAGGTCAATTACAACCCCAAAACCCTAGAACAGCAAGCATAGTGCCTAAAAACTAAAAGTTCAAAGCTTTAAATAAGTTAGAATCAGTGAGTGACTATGACGACTCTGGAAACGATGAGGATGAAGAAGAGTTCGACTCTGACTAATAGGAAAAATAGAAAAAAGAGAAAATAAAGAAAAAGAGGCAGCTAGTATTTTGATTTAGAATGATGACTAGTCAAATAATCAGTCCAAATGTTTCTCACAATTAAGGAAGGTACATATTTATTCCAAATTTTTTTACCGTATTTATTTATGATTATAATTTATAATCTGTGGCTTATATCCAAATTCTATAAAAAAATCAATTAAAAATAATAGTATTTGTAAATATATTATATTCATATTTTTCGAATATTTATATAAGATTAGCTTATTATAGATATTATTTTTTAAAAAAAAACATATTCAAAATTAAAATTATGATAAAATAATTAAAAAATTGTATCTCTTACAAAGTATTTCATCATACATATAATTCCAATAATGAATAATCAAAACATTTATTTGGAAACATTTTCATTAATTAATGGTATTTTAAAAACAATTATAGTATTAATTTTGTTTTTATTGGCTTAAATTAATTGTAAAGAGATTATATATTCTTTAAGATAAATATTTGGCGAATGATTCCCATCTATTTAAATATAGGACTTTTAGGAAATGTAAAAATAATTAGAATTGTGATCTAAACAATCTCTATTCATTAAATCCTTTTAATTAATCTTGTGAATAATTAAACATCAAAGATAAATAAAATTCTTAGACTTTTAAAATTTTTAATGCTTTGCTAGAACTTATAAAAATTAAACAGCTACCTGTACACAAACGATTTAATATTTTAAGAATGTTTCTAAGAAAATCTTTTCTATATAGTTTTCCCCAAATTAACTGCAACAGCAAATTTCTAGCACTTACAGAGAAATTCATTGAGATCTAGCAATTTGTAGGAACAAAACTCCATTGATAAAGATCTATTGAAATCAAGCATGATTGTTGTCAGTAGGCAGAGTAGTTCAAATGCCCAAGATCTTTAATAAAATACTAGAGAAAACTAGAAAGTTGAAGCTGATAATACCACCTATAAGAAATACTCCATGCAAGAGCCTGTCTCTATGCTTCTCATAAATTGCAGTCTATATTTATATATTCATAGAAATCTTTTACAAAACTTAATGCTTAACTTAAACAAAATTCAATCTGACCCTTAGGCAAATAATAAAGTTTAATTGTCTTCGAGAAATTCTATACAATAAAATTAAAAAGAGTAGAAAATAGCCAGATCTATCATTTAACCTTATTCAAGATAGGAGTAACCACCGAAGGCTTAACCTGCCGGAAAAAGTATTTTATATATTAATTCACTGGAAATTTGGCAATATTTATGAGTTAATTTAAATAGGTAGGACAGCAGGTTAAAGAGCAAAAACGAGAAAGATAGACAAAATAGCATAAAGATAAATCCGCAAAGAAAAAGAAGATCTTCTAATTATATTATCATATTAATTATTAACCTATAAAACAAGCCTGTTATATTTGTTTTATATTGTAATCTCTGATGTTACTTCAGGGTAGGATGATTTCGAGCACCTAAGAAATGAGCAATTGAACTATGACAGGGAAGAAAATGATGGCGTACCATCACAGTATAATAATATTTTCTATAATTATCTTATTTTTTATGAATATTATTATACGATCATTAGAAGCAAATGCGGTTGTTTAATGACACTATGCCAACATTGGCTTTGTGCACTTATGAAATAAAAGAAGTTAACGACAATATAGTAGAGCAATTGTAGTTCAGAAATTAAAAGTTAGATAAAATTGAGAGGATGAGTAAGAACATAGAGGGTAATCTCTCCCGCATGGAAAGTATTATTAATAAAATCATGGAGAGAATTTGAAAAGATGGTATTAGCATTAGAAAGTATATTCTGTTAATATATGATGATTAAATTAATGGTTTTAAATTATAAAAGTTATTTACTGTTAAAGACAAACTAAATTTCAAGGCATCTTAACTATTTTTATGATTAATAAAATCTATGAGAGTATATGTAAATAATGAATGATTTCTGTTAAATTTAAATTGATACTAGTAATTTAATCAAATTTATCAAAATGCAATTGTAATTGATATTTGCTACATTCTAGCATTTCCTAAATTCATTCTCAAAACAACTCAGCAATCATTGATCTGGCTAAGCCACCTCCAACCACCTCTATGGTATGAATATCACTAGCTATATTTCAGTAATTGTCTTAAATTCTCTTGACATTCTCACTTTTGAAGCTCTATCTAGCTCTCTCACTCATAACCACACAGTCCTCTCCATGTCTATTCGACAGCATTAAGATATTCCCACAATGGTTTTGCATTTCTTCAAGAGATTTATATATGAGCTCTTTTGGCTTGTTGTTTAGGTAGCTGATTGAGATTTCCTTCAAGACTTTGTCCTTTTCTTTCTTGGAAGAGATAGACTTGGAGCTGAGAACTATGTGGTTTCTTAGAGTGCTCATTACTACGTTCGTGTGGTTAATTGGGTCTTCATCGGAGTTTTGATGGTATATATATATATATATATATAATGAAATATTCTCTTATAGTTAAATAATTAAAATATGGTAACTTTAATTTCTTATAAAACTAATTTGTAAATTTTATCAATTAAAAATTATGTTAAATTATAGTTCAACATATTTTATCCTAAAATGAAAATTTGATATTTTGACAAAAGGTAAATATATATAATTTTTATTGAAAGATAAATAATAATTATACCCATTCACAATACAAAATTTTATTTCTTTTCAATTAACTAATTTTTTTAGTTAAATTTCCACACATTTAATTTGTTCTAAGAGATAATAATCCCAATTAATTGTTGTAAAAAATATATTTAAATGCCATACTACACTGCGATACTTAGCTCTAGAATGCTCATTTAATTCCTAATAAAATCCTAGAGTAAATCAGCATCTGATTTAGGAGGCAACTTTACATATATTTTTCTATTATCATAATCAAACCAAAGAAAATGTGCCCTCAAGCTTATTTTATTTTATTGCAATTAAAGAATATAATATTAATATAGTTATAAATATTAAATTTAAAGTGACTGATCAGGACTTTTCCTAATCAAATACTCAGTACTAAGAAGAAAGCTGTTTAATAATTTAAGGATTCTTTTCTTTCTCTCTAGTAGGCATTTTCATTGGATATAACACAACCATTCCATCTAAAGTGAGTAAAAGTAAGTATAAATTCATCATGTTTATAGTCAATTATAATAAGGAAATCAATGAATGGTTAAAAAAGTTTTTTAGCATTTAGTAGTTTAATATCTTATTGTAATTCTTAAATTAACTATCTTTTATAGATACAAAGCCGAAGGATCTAAATTACTTACTTTAAAATCATCGTTTTTATGTGTGAAAAGCCAATTATTAACGAATACAGAGTCTGGTAACTCTGGATTAAGCTGAGTAAATGCAAAAGAAATTAATATGAATTTAAAGTTTACATAAATAAAAATTTGTTAGATACCTGCAAATATTAGTGTATATATAATACCTTAACTTCAATGCCATTTTTCTCAATGGTATCCTTGAATCTTTTAAATTAATCGATGGCTCTTTGAGATATCTCTTGCTTGTCCATGCTGGTATGCTTCATCAATTTGTTGTCTTCGTATGTCTCCTCATTGAAGAAGAAATTAGTGGGTTCAACCATCAGAACTCTTCTAGCAAAGGTTGTAGTAGCGAATGATCTATCGTTTTATTCGAACATTTTATACATAATTTGCAAGTAATTAATATAAATTGAGATTACTTAATGAACATATTCAATATTCAAGATTGGCAATTATAACAAGAAAAAATTAATAAGGATATTTTTAATTTTATAGGTTGTTTTGTTTGAGAATATATTTAAGTTTTAGTAAGTTTATAAGGCACCTCTCTGGTTATTTAATTACCAATCATATGAATGAATATTTATTTATTTCTATCAATTCTAACTATATTATTTTTATGAAACCTAAATAGAAGCTTTTAAGATCATGAATCTCAAAGCAATTAAAGAATCTGTATAATGCATAAATTAAGATTAAATTTTTTATTATTATTAAAATTAGAAAGTTATAAGGATAGGGTGACCCACAGGGGACCGAGGCTGGAGACTTTCTAATAGAGCTTTCTACTACACTAAGGCATGCTGAGGGTAGGCAGGGGGTTGCTGGGTTCACCGCATTAGGGGCCAGTCAGCGGGGTTCAATCTGTCAGATCCTAAACTCCTCGAGATGTCTGCGCTTAGGATTTCTCTGCATTAGATGAGCATCCTGGCGTGAGTTCAGTTTCCTAGGTAATAGGGAGCAGGATGAAGGTGGTGCTCAACCTTCAAAAGTGAGACGATGAGAACCATAGAAGCCTACGATAATGATTTTCCTCCCACACCAGGTCGGGTTAATGAGGATATCAAAGCGAAAGGAATAGACTACTATCTCAGAAGCGGTGGAACCTGGTAAAAGTTTACTCCAGACTCCCCTTTAATTATTTACAGGAAGCGGATCACTGTGAGCTCTGCGGGAGATACTCCTAGTCAATAGCTAGGCTCTTATCTCGTATGCATCTCAAATCAGGGAGAAGTGAAATGGGGGGCGAGGTGGTTTTTTGGAGTTTCTCTAGTTCACGACTTGCCACGTCATTGATTGCCACGTCAAAGCACTTTCAGGTACGTCTAAGTCCGACTAAAATTGATGGTTTGATTTTAGTATTAAACAGTGAATTGATAAATATTTAATTTTGAGTATAACTCGTTAATCATCAAGATTAAATTTATGATTTAAATAAGAGAGTAAACTGATAATTACCTTTTAGCATTTTTAAAAGTAAATTTAGGCTACTAGATATCATTTTATACGCAATATTATTTAATTATTCTAAAATTCATTCAAAATCTAACTTATTTATTTATTTTATGTTTTAATTATGTTATCTTCTATATTATAATAATTATAGCACTTCTTTACTGAAAAGTCATCAAGTTTATTTTGTTTATTTTTTAACACTAAATTTTAATTGAATTAGAGGTTTCAGAAAAGGTATATATTCATTATAAATGCAATAAATGAGTTTAGCTTAAATAAAGTGAGATATAATATCAAGGTAGAAAAAATTGTGCAAAAATTGCAATGTCATAAATAAATTTTTCGAATGAGATTCTTTGACTTACTCTATATTATATAATATATGATAGCTTGTGTAATAACATATCTATAGTCTCATTTAAAAAATTTTTAAATTAAAAAGCTTTGAATTGACCTCCTCTTGATGGTGATGGTTGAGAAAGCATTTCAATGCCTGAAATCCATCTATGCTTCTTGCAATCAACCCATTCACCCTGACGCTTAATACCTTTCTTTGGAGCTTGCCCATATACCAATACCATGTTGCTCCCTCTTCTCCAACTACCAATGTATTTGTTTCCATTGGGCCATTCAAAGGTGCCTTCTCCGTCTTTCTTTCCATTTTTGAAGTAACCTTTGTTCTTGCGACCATCGCTCCAGATTTCCATTCCACGTCCCTCCATGTTACTCATTCTGAATTCCCCTTGGTATACTTTCTCAAAATCTACAAAGTAATACTTCCCGAAACCTTGGAACTGGTCATCTACAAAGTCTCCATATTAATAACTACCATCTTCCCATTCGAATCTGCCCTTGCCATGCTTCTTTCCTTTGAAAAAATAATCAGTGTATTTGGCACTATAATTGTCCCAAGTCTCAGTGCCAAAACCATGCTGCATATCTTCTATTCATTCACCCTCATACCGAGCTCCGTGAGTGTCTATGAATAGACCTAAACCATATGCTTTATCATCTCTCCATTCACCCTCGTATATGACTCAATTCCATGATTAAATTCAATTTATTAATAATTTGAATATTTCCTTACTTAGTAAAATGAAAGTCATTATACATTAATGAAGACTTAAGATTAAATCATTTATTTTTATGAGATAATATTTTCATGAGTCATTCTGCCTTAGCCATTGCTTTATCGTGTCTCCACAATCCCTCATACTTAGATCCATCTTGCCAGAATTATATACCAAGACCATCTCTCTCTAGTCTTTTTGTTGCATTAGCCCTTGTATAATCTGCCATCTCCTAAGTCCTTAAATTCGTCTATATAAACGCGATCCTATGCCTGCATTGTGATAATATCGAGGTCTTATTTACTCAAAATGAATGGAGGGAGATTTTAATGTTGAAAATTTTAATTGCTATTTTTCTGTGCTGATCCTTGTACTATAATTTATATTGTTTCCGTTAATATATAGTTCTTGATAAATGACTTAAATACTCTTATTATAGAAGTTAAACAATATAATAAAAAGCTTTTTATATATTGAAACTATAAAGTGATGATCCATGATTAATATTGTTTTTGTCATCTGAATTGCTCACACCTTTAATAATTATCTTATCTTTCACTTCATTAACAAATATTATTAATGCCATTTATAGAAATCAAAATCCCATCAAATAACATATTAATAATTATATAAGCTTTTACTTACCAAACAATGAATTTATCTTGGTGTCTCATATTTATTTGAGTTCATTTTTGGCTTTGAATATATGTATAGTAGCTTAGATTCTAATGATATTTTCTAGATGTTTTTTAGTGTATTCCTAGTTTGTGGATGCACAACAATTATTAATTATGTTTTATTTTTTTAATATCTATACGTTTATAATAACTTCGCAAAAGCTGACTTAATATAATTATTTTAAGATGTATTTTCTTTTTTATTTTCAAAAATTCTTTAATGAAGCAAGATGTTTAAATAGTGAACCAATAAAAAAATATTTTATCAATCTGCTTTATTTAAAGAAATTTCAATTAATTTTAGACTTCTAATACTATTATTACTACTACGACAAAGATATTATTAAATTACTTTAATTACTAGTTTTCTTTATCTTATTTTGAGCATTAATAATTAATTTCAGACTTTCTATTATTTCATCTCTTACTTTATCATCACTGCTGCTTTAGACTATTCAATGCTGCATTATATCAATGAATGTGAATTTATTGGTTTTCTATGTTTAAATGACCTAGTTTTTCTCTGTATTCCAATCTTTTATTTGATTCTTCCCTCTATAAATTATTCATGTCTTATTTTACAGCTTTAGAGAAGCTCTCTTTTCAACTTGAAGTCATCTTTGTTTTTAATCAAATTTTTAATGCTCTATGAACGCTTATTTATAGTTTAATATTCTTATTGGGCTATTTGAAATTAAAACTGTGAATTCTAAGACTTTTACTATAATTCCTTCTTTCCTTGCTTCAGAGAATTTAGTTAGATTTTGAAAGCTTGGTCACTTTAACTCCGTTTCATTATTTATTATGGAAATTTGTAAGTTAAATTGGCTCTTTAGAAATCTTGTATACTGAAACTTTAAAAGTGCTAAATTAGCAGAATCTGCTGAAATTTCCAATTCATAATTAAACTAATGTTATCAATTTCTCTCATACATAGAGTTTTCTGGCCTACAGAGTTTCTTCTTTATTAATTATACTATTTGTTTTATTTCATTATTTCTTTTTCTTTTCACTTTAATATCTTGACTTTAACTCAACGAGTTGCTTTACTTTTTCACTCTGCTAGTTTTGTAGTTTCTATATTAGTATAGGTTGAAATCTTTCTGATGTCTACTTTATAGAGCGAGATAAATAATTATCTTTAACTATGCTATCACAAATATTTTAGGTGTACATTTAAGCATAAAATTTTAGTTAATCCAAATACTTTTCTTATTTATCTTTCATTTGGTGTATAAATTTTAAGCGATTAAGTTTGTCATTTATTTTTATAAGATACTGCTTTGTTTTATATTCATCAATCAGTAATTATTGACTAATTGAATTCGCTACTTTCAATCTTTAAACGCGAGAGCATTAATTTTAATTTTATGCGGGGTAGTCAACTAGACTTTGATTTAGAGAGCGAGATTATGGTCTGCTTGGGGAAAGCTGATTTTTGTATTTATTGAGAGTTAATCTATTAACAGAGAAAGATTTGTTGAGATTCTTCAATCGAGCAAGTGGAATCTTGGGCTTATCAGTAGCAATATTTCTATGAATAATTTTTAGCTTTAACAAGATTTCTTTTTAATTTAAAGCTAAAATATCAGAATCAATTATGTTGGAATAGTCATTTTGCTTTTCTTTATGAAAAATTTCTCTTTGGCTATTGCAATAACCTACACTTGCCTGCGATTATGATTTATTAAATAATATTCATTTTCTTATTGAGAAGGTCTACAATTGAGTACACTTTCTTATAAATTCTTTGAATCGCTTTAATTTTAGGTACTATCAATTTTTTCTTGCATGTAAAAATCGTAAAATGAAGTTTAATTATTTTATTGATTTTGATTATTATTTTATTCTTGTGAAATTGAAGTCCCTCCAGATGTAATTTTAGATGATTCATTAATAAACTAGGAGATGGAGTTACATTTTTTGCCCAGAGATACTAATTAGACTTTGAAGAGCCTATTACTGGCTTAATTATAATTTTGCCCTAAAGTAGATTAAGACACTTTCAAGTTTTATTTTTGATATTTTTTATTGAATGAGAATTTCATTTTACATTCTAATCAAGTTTAAACAAGCAAACGTCTATCAACAATTATTGTGCAAAATATAAATCTTTTGCTATTCATAACTCATACATTCTCTTATTGTGCCTCTCTTTCTTCATATTCGACATTTATGTGAGCAAATCTATTGGGCTAGTACCATAACCATTTTCTATGATTTTATTACTTGAAATGCCTCCTATACCAGCTTTTTCTAGTTAAGCTTGCTGTTTAATTTTATTCCATTTCATAGTTCTTTGCCTGTTTTATACTTTTTTTTTATTATAGGGTAGGATTATTTCATTTTTCTTTCGCTACTAAAATCGATTCTCATCCTAAATCTCTTGCATGCGCTTTTGATCCCTTTTAATTTATGGTGGTATTACTACTCTGTCCTTCACGAAGAAATTCCTGAATTACATCCATTAGTCTACTCAACGTATAAACGTCTAAGTACTTTGTCAGGGGGATAAGTTCTCAAATACTTTAGGAATTATTTTCTTGTTACATCGGAATGTAATTGTAGAAATCCGTTTTTCCAATGCATTAGCACTCCAAATGCAGCTTCTTAAAACGGTGCAGGGTAGCTGTCTCTAGCTAATATCATAGGGTGTAATAACAGTACTCGAAATAACTTCAGAATCTTCTCCGAAGCATTCTCTTAAAGCCATGTTGATTAGCAAATTATGAATAAATTATTAGAAAGGCCCTAATAAATAAATTATCGTAAATAATCATTTAAGAGGTTTTATGTTATTAGTCATGAAATATAGCATATATAATTAATTATTTCAATCGTCAGCACTTTTTTCAAAAATGCCGACGGTTGAGGGCATTTTATAAATTTATTAAAACTTATAATAATTTAACCATTCTGTTTTCATTGTTTCTCTTAAACGAATAAATTTATAATTCAAAAATTCTGATAAATTTTTCAAATTCTTAAAGAATTATGATTGCCTTATAAGAACTCTAAAACTGACGAAAAAGTTAAAAAATACTTATTATTATCCAAATAAATATTATTATTAAAAGGCCTAAAAAGATTTTACTGTTCCTCAAAGACAAATATGAATCTTTTAAGGATCTATGATGCTTATTAGGATATTTGAATCCTTAATTTGTAGTATTATTATTAAAATCTTTTAGAAATTTATTAAATTAAATACAGAAAAAATAAAATAATTTATCAAATCGCAGCAACCTTAGGCACTTTTTTAAAGTGCCGAAGGTTGAGAAAAAGCGCAACATAAGTCAATTAAGTATACTAAATACTTTAAAGAGTGATGATTACATCATTTTGGTTTAAGTATTTAAGACCTTCGTATTTAATTTAATATAATTTTTACAATCGTCATGAATTTTATATATTCATATTAGCCATTTTCAGCAAGCTCTAGCAACAGAAATTTAACCATGCATTTCTTTCTATGAAACTCTTTTGGCTCCTTATATAGTATTTATAATTTTTCAACTGTGACTTCCTTATTTGAATGATCTATGATTTATATTTTTCGTAGGATCTTCACTCTGCCTTTCTTTATAAAGTACAAGTACTTATATTTATTGTTTTGCCTGACCACAAGGGTATTTGAATAAAGAGTAGTTTTACTTGTTTTTGAAGTTATTATTAATAATGTGTTATTTTCTAATCCATCCATGAAGTTCAAAGCCCTGTAGAATGAGATTATAATGTGTTAACTTCTTCAACATAGGCTACCACATAAACTTATTGAAGTCTCTCTTGGTATAATAATCACGTAATATGCTTCTAGAGATTTTACAGTTGCTGTTTTTTTCCCTTGAAAAGCAAAGATAATTCACCGAATATTGTCCTACTACCCATGTCAGACTTGTGCTTCTAAAAGAAAGTATTAAATGCTTGAAATTTTGATGGATAAATTTAAGTTAAAAGAACTAGTGTTAACTTACAGTTTTAAGTTTAGATTTTTGAAACTTAGTATAAGTAAATGTAATGTATACACTTGAATGACCTTGAATGATCAAATAAGTGCAGTCTATCTCATCATCCTAATTAAATATGGTGCTGTCTGGTAACAAACATTCCATGTAAATTTCTCTCGATAGCATCAGAAGATCTTCAAAGTTTTCTTCAGCTAGATATTGAAAACATGGATAGTCAATTAGAAGCTCTGCTAATTTATTTTCATAGTCTTTATTTCTTTCGTCTGAGTGCACTAAAAGCAGCTCATTGAATCTTTCTCTTCGAATACTAAAAAAATACAATTATATAAAAAGGAAATTGTTTTTTAGTATCAGAAATTAAAACTTAATTTATGTTAAATTATAATAAATAAATTTATTTAATATAGTAAAGTTTAATCTTTTCCTTCTTAAACCTTAAAATATCTTCCTCTTTAATCATGAATCAGAATTGCCAGATAAGCTTGTATATTGTTTGGCAATAGTTTCTAATTTTTAAAGTAATTATCCATTCAAATTTTGGCAGCTATATTAATTAAAAATTAAATAATAATATGTTGATGAATATTTTAAATGTAAATTTAGATGTTAGATTCAAATCATTCTTGCCTATTATATTATTTTATTATCACATCCCATTAGAGCTAGTTAGATATTTAAGTTTAATAAATGTAAGCAGGCACATCTGATAATTAATAATGTTTTCCTAATTTAAAAAAAAATTCACTAAATTTTTAAAGGGTTTTAAGAGAAGAAAAATTGTGATGTAATAAATTTTTAGAAAATATGAAATTGATATCCAATAATCATAAGGCTATCTACAAATTTATAAATTATTAAAAATTAAATAAATAAAAGCAAATTTATTTTAAATAATTTATAGTTTTATTAAAACGAAAAACTATTAGACTCATTTTCATATTTATAATTTATCTACATGGATATAGCTTTCAGTAGATTTGAAACATTGATATAGTAAATTAATATTATAATCCAAATTAAAAGATCCTATTAGGAATACTCTAAATATAGATCACTCACTCACTCTCATTAATAATGTTAACTCCAATAATTTAATATTTTATTTGGGACAAGAGTCTTGGTATAGGGGGTTTATATGGTATTTAAAAGTTAGAAGGTCTGTTAGCCTCTTATTTAGTTATAACCAGTGTTACTTAATATTGGTATAATGTTTTAATTTAAGTATGGAGCGATTATTCATTTATAATTTTAATAATATATCTATGATTTATTAAAAAAGTATCTCTAATTGCTAGGGAAAAGAGTAAAAAATAAAATAGGTACCAACTATTTCCAACAACAACAAAAAATGTAAGTAAATTTTTATTATTTACCAATAAAATGTTTTGTATACTAGTAAATGAATAGTATCAAATTTATTTATCACTGTTTAAATGGAAATTAAATAATATCTATTCAATGAGTAAGTGACGTATGGGGAAAGAAGACAGAATCATTTTACTCTTTAAACCGTTATTCTCGAGTTTTGTCCTTTCTTATCTATATATAGATGAGGAAGGCCGAGATCAAAGAAGTTTAGAGCTGAGGACTTAACAGTTTTCAGTAAACCAGAGATTTTAAAATTTTGGAATACCTAATTTTGTAATATTCTCAATCCAATGGAAATGTAAAAACTGCAAAAAAGACATGAAAAGTCTAAGAGCTTTTACAAACATCCAGTCACTTCTGTTGTTTAACTTCGTTTTAGAAATTAAGCTCATTACAATTTCATTTAAGCAACTATTTATACGTTAATTTTTAGGATGCCCAATTTAATTACCATGACAATCAATTGCAGAGAGAAACTGCTTAAAAACCTTAATATCTAGGAATTTACTACTTGTGTATGAAGTCCCTTAATTCTTTAGTTGAGTAGTACTCCATTGATTTAACTCTTTCTATATTTACTTCTAGTAGGATTGCTAATAAAAATATCCCATTTTCACTAATAGAGCATTAGAATAGTCGATTTTTATTTTTACTAAACTAGAAAGAATGAATAGAGTCTATGTTGTAACAAGTCTCTGCTATCACTAGAGCCTCCAGTAGTCGGTACCAATTTTTTACATTTATAATTTGCCATTCGTATAATGTTTAAAATGATGAAGTATTATTTATTATTTTATGATAATCATCATTTGGTATCATATTATTTATCAACTTAAAATTAATAAATAAAAAGAATAATATTCTATTATTTGCCATTAGGATTATGAACTCATTTTTAATCTTATTCCTTAATTATCTCGAGTATTTTCTAAATATCCTCATTGACATTGGATCTTCTAAACCCACTGCGCTTATCTTTAATTGATTTATTTATCATGAGGATTTGAGAGTATTTCAGAGGATCTAGTGCATTCTAATCATCATTATTCAGCTAGTCTTTTTATTTTGGCTCGTCATTATCAGTTTAATATTTATAACATCGCAATACTTTTTATGTATTATATGGCAATAAGCTTTAATTTACCTTAGTTATAAATATTAAAAAAAAGTTTATTAGTAATTTTTGTAACTTATTAAGAGCCAAGTTGCTCTTAAACAATCATAGTTTTTGCACTTTGAAATAGTTTCCTTCTACTAGAATCACTCTTAGCTTTAGATTTAAGGTCTTGCTAAGTATCAGAGTCATCTGTCAACACGTTGTCCTAATTATATTCTTTGTCTTCCATAACTTTGTCTACCAAAAGATGTTGTAGCAATGGGGTTGTTTGGTATCTCATATATTTAGCTGTCATTATCAAAGTTCTCCATTTAAAATAAATTATTTATGGAAATAAGTTAATTTATTTATTACATATCTACTTTCATCTGACTTGAATGCATAAAAGTTACTTGACTTCTAAGGAAAGAGTGAGAATATGTATATGATTATATAATCATGAAATTAAGATTTGATTTGATAAATGAGATCAACATGTTCTTGTTCAACAACCATCAGGTCTGATAAAGTTTGGAGCAACAGTTGGGCAGTGTTCGCAAATGTGATCATATACTTTTAAGCAGGAAAGTTCATGATCTGAGATGTCCATTCTGTATTTTCCCAAGATTTGCAGTATGGGAGGGTGTGATCGTTTTGCTTTCAAACAGCTGGGACTTCGGAAGTCTTGTTGATCAAGTTCATGTTGTATAGATCTCTATCATGAATCTCTTGTGGATTAATAATGGTATTGCCATAGAATCCAGCTGCCTTATAAAGGGCTGTATCGTAGGGACTGCAAACATATGACTTGCCATCCTTTGGTTCAATGCAGTGATATAACCAGCCGTCTTATTCAGGATTAGCCATCAAATCTTGAATTGTTAATCCTCTCTTAGGAGCTTCAGTCACTACTTGTGGGTAGGTAAGATTCTCAGTATCTAATTACGCAATAAATCTGAAAAATTTATTATTGTAAAAATTAAAATAACATTAATTAGAATAGTATTTAATACAATAAAAATGGATATCTTTAGAAAAACTATTCATCTTTCTCATCATAATATTCCTTCATATGTCTTCACAGTGCCACCAGTCAAAACCCCAAAACCCCTTAATGAGGTTTATAAGTGCTTTGATTTGTAGGGAATTTGTTAGGGGTTGGGGTTATTAATAGGTTTTAATATGAAATTTATAGTAAATGTATTTAATTTAATCACTCAAAATGCACTTTTGGATCATGTGGGAGATGTCTGAAGTTTATCTTACTTATCCACAACTCTAACTGCTCTATTGATATGTCTGATCTTGAGTTTGGTTTAATTATTATTGACTCTGCCATTTGTTTCATTGATTGAGATACTCTTGTTTTGTCAATAAATTGCTTTATTCTTTGTTTAGCATCCTTCTCGCATCTTGTAGAGCAGTATTCATTGCGAGGCATATCGCACTCTATTATTATTGCTGCTAAAGCCCACACATCCCACTAAAAGTCTCCATCTCTCCGGTCTTCTCTTTCTGGATAGTACCCTTGCGTTCCCATTACAGTTCCAAGCCTTGATACTTCCACTCTTTAGGCTCTGTTGAAATCGATTATTGCTACTATTACAGGTGAGAAGTTTATCATTATATTTTCTGGCTTCAAATCTCTGTGAACAAACCCTAATTTATGAAGCTCTTTAATGCCTTATACGGTCTGAGTTGCTATTTATCCAAGTTACTTATGATTCCTTTGATCAGTTATGAAATCTCTTAGGGTCATTTCATAGAGTGGAAGTCTGAAAGCAAGATGATCCTTGGCAAGGAGAACAGCATCTAGCTTGATTAAGTAACTACACTCTTTTAACTTTGCTTGAGTGAGAACTTGATACTCATTTGTAAACTCCATCTAATATTTATCATCACTTAAGAGATAGTTGAAGGGATACACCTTGTATGCGTATTGATGATCATTGATAACTTTCTTATCAAAGGAGTCTTCTAATATTAGGTAGCTTTAAAGAGAAGTTTCTAGGTCAATTTAAGCAAGAACCGGTATTTTCTTGTATTAAATCTTGATCGTAATTTTTGTTATTTCAGAGGTCAGTTGGTTGCGTGCCTTCATAATGTAACTCTAACTCTCTTGCTTATTCAGGCACTACGACCTTAGAATATTCCCTCGCTTTTCTTTTGTTGAGAAGCTTCAGCTCAACTTCATGATTCTCAATATCTATATCTTTCTTGTGAGCTTTTAATAGATGCTTCTTCAAGTCTCTTGTATGAGAGTATTGCTAATGGCACTCAAAGCAGTCATAATTTCCATCTATTTTATCATGCTTTGAGTATACAGTGGGCTTGGCTTCTCTATGCTCTTTCTTAT
>ARYC01000827.1:0-43945 GCA_000711775.1 Oxytricha trifallax | reverse complement strand
AGTCTTATAAAAAGCTTATTTTTTTAGAGAAATAAACTAGTCCAGTAATTGCTAAAGTTTAATAATGTACATTAATATTAATTATTTCGAAAATATCTTAGAGGTAAAAAGTTTCAAACTCACCTTATTTAATAATTAGTTCATATAACACAAAAACTAGTATCAAACTTTGATTTGTCCCTTCTATCTTCAAACTCATTGATTCAACTTGAATTTTACTTTATCACATCATTTATTTGTTTTTATGCGCTATTTGATATATCCCTTGAAATAACAATTGAAATTAAATATTTCTCTTGATATTCATGAAATTTTTTAAATAAAGTGAATTGTTTTAAATAATATAATTATATAAATAATAATTGAAAAAATGTCTGATCAGAAACCTCTGTGTCGTTCATTAATAATGTAAGTTACAATAAATATATTTAACATTTAATTTTTATAGGAGTTGAACCTGGTAAGACAAGTAGAGGGATTCATCAGAAGTTCAGTTGTAGTAGAAGACCAAGATGATAGAGATTTCATTAATGAAGATAGAACAAAATATGAAGGACAATACAGAGATGACAGGAAAAATTGTAAGATTTATCTATTTTATTTGTATTATTCATATTTGATTTATTATAAATTAATGTTGTAATTCACTTTATTTTATTTAAAAAAATACATCATAATTATAATATAAAATTTTTCATTAAAAGGAAATTACAATTTATAAATAAAAATTACTGTAGAAATAATTAAAGTTTTTAATATAATAAAAAAGATTTAACCTGGAAACGTTTGTCCATAATAATGAAAATTGATAATTTATTTACAGATAGATTTTGTTATTTAAAGAATTTATTTCATAAATATGAGGAAATTTGTATATTTATCTATAATTTTAAAGAGATTTGCTATTAAAGACGTCTTTAAACATATCATACAACATTAATTTTGAAATAGATAATTTTAATTATTTGCATTTCCTAACTTTGTTAACTATTTCAACGCTTCATTTATTTGTACAAGAAATCTATGTTTTTTTCCTATTAAAAATGGTACAGTTATTTTTCATTTTGAATATAATATTCAAATGTCTTTTATTCATAAATTTACAATTTTATCAAATAAATATTTATACTTTTCAAAAAGAGAAACTTGGCATTAGTTTATAAAATTTCACTTGTTATTTCTTGTCATGCGTATTCTTACTATTATTAAGAATCAATTGTAATTTAAGACCCTATTAAAATGAAGCAGATTGACGTCTAAGGGATCGCGACGATATGTCAATATGGCACACTTTCCTGTCTCGTTTAAAGTCAATCAAATCTCCTCCCCCACTCCATCATAACAGATGTCTAGAGTCTAGATGAAGACATGGGGCAACTACTATCACACTTCAATAAAGACTAAAAGTAGAAATTTTCTGACTATGCATCAATGGGACTCTTAAACATTGATATCGATCACTCTGAAGCAAACCTAATAGCCTGTTCACTAGATGAGCCTTATATGACAGATTATTTCTCGTCTCGCTTTATTGATACTGTAGAAAAGAAAATTTGTAGAAGATCTCTAAAACACAAGCAACCAGAGACACCCACCACAGTTCTCCAAAAGGAGCCTGATTAAGAGAAACTGCCAGAGAAATTTCCAAGTTTTTTCAAACTAACTAAAGTGAAAGCCTCTTCTCTTAGACTTATATTCAAAGGTTCAGCTAACCTTAAAAATTATAGGTTTCTACCATTTAATAACCGAATAATTAAGGCTATTAAATAGGGTATCAAAGTATTAATAAACCACAAACTATTCATACACTTCAGGCCTCAATATAACAATTATTCAACCACACGAATACGGTGCCAACATACGACTTATTTGGTAAACCTATCATTTAATAAGAACCTCCTTCATGGAATGATCTATTTAAACCAGGTTTCAATATTTTTCAACTAGGAAATACTTAAAAAAACCCAGAGACCCTTCCAACAAGACCCATTTTCTTAAGATTCACTATTTTCCCCAATAATCACTGCTGAATAGGAAAAACATACCTAAAAAAGTGATGATTCACTTCCAGTACTAAATAGGAAAATTAAAGACTTCATACCTCATAACATATTTGACCAAACAATATAACCTCAAAATGCAAATCTCAAAATTTATCATCAAACGAAATCAAGGGATATAAAATCCTAACATTGTACTTAAACTCTCTAGTCACAGAATGAACTCTCTAATGACTAACCAAGAAATAAATCTGAAGCGCTAAATAAGTCATTTCAACCATTAGATGTAGACCAGACTTTAATAAGAAATCAAATGGAAGTCGACAACTTTATCAGATCCACAACAGAAATAGAAAATAAGAAAGAAATCTAATTAATGTTGGGTAATTAAACAAATTAATACACAATAAAAAACTTAAATTAACGATTAAAACATGATGATTTTAAAGTCTGAAACTTGAGAAACCCAAAGAAAGTTTTTAGTACAACTCTGAGACATGCGGTGCATACTAGATAGGTCAAATCACTCGAAAAATCTTTGATCAACCTCACATTCACTAACAACACCAGGCTGATCTCTCATCATTCACTTAGTAGAACAGTAATCATTAAGAATGTCAAGACAAAGAAGACCAAAATCATCATCAAGAAGAAGAGGAAGTGAAAGTCAGGCGCAGAGATTAGAAGCAATTAGTTTCGCAAATTGATAGGCACTCAAAATTTAAAAGAGTTTGACCCTTATATATTAACATGCATAAACGATTGAGGTCCCCAGAGACCTCAATGTGATCTTATTATTATTATAAAAATGAAACGAAATAATTAAGAGTAGAATGAATTAATCAATGTAATTGCCACTGTCAGTTGTATTCAAAGGTACCGCTACCATCTTCACCCACTTTAAATAAGTGGCATAAAATCACTTAACTTAATTTTTTATTAAAAAATAAAATTATTAATAATCTTAAGAGTTGAGTTATCTAAGTGATTTCCCAGAAAGTAATTTATTTTATACATATTATGATTAAATTTGTAATGTGTACAGCCATTTAATTGTAATTGTCGCTTATAACAAAAAATAACGAGATAATTTCTCCTTAAATAAAAGTAATTGCTAATCTTTTTTAAATAAAGTAAACTAAGATAATAAACCATAACTATAAATATAGATAAAAGCTTTATAACTTTCGCTAATTTATTCTTAAATGATTTGATTTATACTCATTTTATGTAATCAAATAAATTGAAAGATATACAAATACCACGCAATCATAAAAATTATAATATATAATAAATTTTTTGTATTGTGATTCTAGAAGGTTGTCTCGCTGAAACTAAAAGCTCTAGAAGCAATAAGTTAAATAAAACAAGTAATAGTTCGTAGTGGGTTCAAGGTTTAGCGAAATAGTTAGCAAAAATGAGAATAATGAAGTAAGAGATTTAGATGATAGCGAGTTAAGGCGAAGTTAGTAATAAACCATCTTGCTCTTGAGCTACCAGAAATCCAGTATTTTTTTATGTTTGCAAAGATTTGAAAAAATATACAGTAGTACTACGATATATTTAATTTTGAAGCCTAGTTCATGAAAATTGAGAGAAGAAGATCAGTAATATTAACCAAAGATGATGAGGTATGAAGAGAAATGATGAGAAAGAGTGAGATTATTTGGCAGAAAGCATATAAAGATGGAAAAGCAAGATCATATACAGAGAAATGCTTATCACTACTGGTTAATTAATGGGATGTACTTGCTTCTAGAAAATTACCAAAGACATAGATTCAAAATGAGCAAAATTAATGGGGAAGGAGACTCAGCGAAGTTGTTGTGGTGATATCATATGGATTATATTATTAGTTTAAGGCATATCTCTGGATAACAGAAAAAGAAGATACAGTGAGGAATGGACAAATTGCAACTAGACCAGAATAAAAGGAATTAATACGAGGAAGTCAACATAATACATTAGGAGAAGATCTAGTGAGTTAAAAGCAGAGGAAATCAAATTAAGAAATAAAGTTATAGAGATACGAAAATGAATAGGCAGGTAATCAAAATTAAGCATAGGTCTAAAAAATATGGCTTTGACATTATTTGAAGTAACGAAAAGGTTATTAATGGATTTCTGTTTTTTATATTGCCTAAGTTACTAATTTATTTATTAATCCATATCGATAAGATTGGATAATTGCTGGAAAATCTAGTAAAATGAGTAAGATTCATGAAATAATTCATAAATAACTATTGTACTTAATTTAAAGTAGAGTTTGATGATGATAAATTAACATTTTTATAATGAAAAATATGCTTAAATATTCCCTTACATTTTATATAAGTAATTATATTATTAGAAGTATAATGAAAACCCAAGCAAATAAGAAGGATAAGAAGGTGAAAGTGCATTTTATAATATATAGTGTGTCCCTACCCTCGTAATGGCCTGTTCAAGATCTAATTGCCTGTTTATTTTCACCCCATGCAATATATCATTGAATCATATTTCTTAATATCAATAATAGCAAATAAAATTTAAATGAATAATCCAGGTATTTCAAATCAAAAGTAAAAGATGATTGAACTTAATTATTTGTATTATTAATTAATGGAGATTTTTTAAATTAATAAATTATTAAAGAGTCAATTTTATAGTAAGCAATTAACTTTATAAAGAAATCTTCAACACATCTGGTTAAATTTATTCCTCAAAGTCAAATCGCAGATAGTTGAAGCTAAATTATTTAAAATAATGCTCATATATTTTATAAAAGAACAATATCCCATCTACTATAACATTGTATTATTTATTATCGCTATTATACTATCTAATTTCCGAAATAATTATTTCCTTTGTAACTAGTTAATTAGATAATAATAAAAATTTATTAATAATTCTACTCATAACCTAATACATTATAAATATATTAAATATTAATATCGCACAAGAAGAAAGTAAATACTTATTATTTATTATGAATCATTATCATGTTTGTAATTTTTACAATTATCTATAGGAATTGATTTTATAAAAGACAAACTTCTAATTTCGGGACGAATGTAAAATAAATTTTTCGGGGAAACATCTATTATACAAGAGTTACGCTAATTATATAGAAATAATTCAAAGTCCTTGAAAGCTATTAATATCAATGAAAGAAGTGGCTAGAATCGGATAATAATAAGAGCTAAGTCTTTCTGGATTACGATTAACACTTTTGTGTAGAATATCTTAAGTTAGGGAAATATTTTGGTATTTGTGATATATGATAATTATTATTAAGATGGTTGGAGGTTGAAAATTAAAAATATACACAAAAAACATATATATATTTTGCCAAGAATTAGGAAATTTAAAAGAACTTAACCTATAATAAAAACACATGTTTTCAGTTAAGGCAAATAAATACCAACTAAAATTAATGATAATTAGGATAAATTTTCATATATTTCAACTAATAGAATTACTTGAAAAGAGTGATCAATTGAGGTACTATTATAGAAGCATCTTTATAGCTTTTTTATTACGTAATTTATTTTTTCTTAATTATTTATATAAATATATATAAAAAACATATTAATTAATCTTCAAGACTTAACAAAGTCAGAACACAATCAAAATAATAACTTGAGTGAATATCTCTCAGTATTTTAAGCCTATGCTCTCACCTTTTTAGAGTAAGTGTATGAGTTACCAGAGTCTGCTCCAACCAAGAGAGAGTAACTGCTTAGGAAGTTTAAGCAAAAGATCTCTATGAATGGGATACTGCCACCACATTTAACAGAGATAGGTTTATTACCTCCAAACATAATATATTTAATGCTGATTTTAAATATGTATTAAATATTTATAATATAAATTATTAACAACTTAATATACTGATTCAAAGGATTTAGCTAAAACTTCTAAATGAAGTTAAGGAGCATCTTCACAGTTTCCACAGCCTATGATATCATCCTCAGCGATAGAACTGAAAGCACGGTTTCCAATCTCCAATAGCACCTTTCTAATTACTTAAGTAGTAGCTTCAAGATACGGAGGTGTATGAACTTGATTATATATTGCCTCTATATAATTCATATATATACACATAATACTTTTTGATTTCTAAAATCCTAATCAAAGTTGAATTGAAACTATACATATAAGCTCATAGCTCTGCTTCTTCAATGGAAGAAAGATCATTGAAACCAACAGCCTAGTGAGTTAATCACTTGCAACTCTAAAAGAAAAGTTTATACTTTCACTCATCTCCATGATGCCTATAATTTAAACTGTGAGTTGATTCAAGCATTTGAAGATGCTAATATATTTATGATAATAAAGAGTTAAGTAGTAATATGTTATAATGTTGTAATAATAAATCTAAGCTAATTTACCTAAAGTATTTTACTACTACTACTAATAAATCTAAGCATATAGTAGTGTCTTTGAAGTTTCTTAGAGTTCTTCAGTTCTATGAGCAGACACCTCAGGAATCAACAGCTAAGTTTTTATAATTAAGTAAGTTTAGCATAATTAGAGAGGGGGTCCACATGATACCTCTTGCTACATCCGAGTGAGCGATGTTCCTGGTTGTTTTCACCTAGAATGTGGAATTTAATTTATAGCAGAAATAGAAATATAGTTTATTAATAAGAAGTAAACTATAATAATATTCAAAAAGGATAATAATTTAATCATATATCTCCAAATATATTATAATTTTTAAATTATAGAGGAGATAAGCAATTAATATAGCAACAAATAATAAAATATAAAATTTAATTTAAAATTATTATGATTATTATAAAATATTGTGTTCATTAAATTTGAATTTTATTGAAATAAAAATTTAGAAGAATACTAAACAGCATTTATCTCATGCAGACACACTGGTATCTAAACAAATAAATATTTACGAAATTCTCTTTGCATGCTCTAATTTTTGAATATGTTACAAAATGTAAACTTAATACTTATAATAATAATAAATATCCCTTAATTTCTAAATTTATATACTTATTTTCAAATTATTGTAATCTTGCATCTTGGAAGTGCTAAACTAGCTTCTAAACAAGCATTAATCACAAATGGAATTACGACGAGACCATAAAATCGTGATACTCAGTTCTCAGTTTTCATCAGAGAACCTACAGCCTTTTAGTTTAAAGTTACCTTTCTCATAAAGTTTGATCACATGATCTTTTGGATCGATGAAGGAACGAAACCTTGTCTAAATGTCTGTTTGTCCATATGACTATTTAAGCGCCTGCATGACTATAAAAGTGTGTAAACAAATTAAACATTCACACTTAAGAATGGACTCTTAACTTCAATCTTAAGGTTGGAGAAGCAACTCATTTTCAATTTTGTGATTGAGTCAAATATAATATATAATTAAATTAATAAAATTCAACTGTATAGAGATTTCCCATTTTAATATATAAATAAAGTAGGATTCTACATAATATATTTAATGTTAATATTTTATCATGGATTTATAATTTGATTTTATAAAATAGAGATTATTTAAAACCTTTAATTTTATTTAAAATATTTTGAAAAAAAAATACTTATTGAAAAAATATCAGATTAGTTTAGGTCAACTATATTATTATATATTAAGCTCAAGTTGATTATTTTATATTAATATCGTAATAAATTTTCATATTAATAAGAAATTTATGAGCAATATTAGTGTATGATTAAGGTAAATAAATCAACACTTATGAAATATCATTTTTTAATGAAAATAGAGACAGTGGGCAAAAGAATTAAAATGAACACAAGCAATAAAAGCATAAGTTACAATAATCATAACAAATCATTATAAAACAAAGAGTCTCTAATAACAACTTAATTGAAAGGATTGAAAGAGATGAGATCCATGGAAAATAAGTTCATTTTATGACAAAACAAAAAAGTGACTCAAGTGTGAATAATGCCAGCCTCAAGCGTTAAGAAATTGATGAATCTATTCATGAAACCTTTCAGTCTCATAAACATCGCATCTTAATGGAAATAACTTGCACAAAGATGAAATTATTAAATTAAATATTTATGTTCAACAATATTTTATAAAGTCAATTTTATGAAGAAGTCAATTATCTATCGCTAACGAATATAATAAACTTTTGCACGCAGTCCATCAAATATCCAGAAAAAATAATTATTATAGTCATGGAGTAAATTTCACCAGGATTTAAATTTTTTTAATAAAAATACATACAATTTCAATTTTTATTTTTGTAAGTCTAACAATAATACATCATTATTGAGTATCGGGTGGATAAAATTAAATGAATCTTCTTAATTCCAGGTCACCTCATTAAATTCCGTGAACCTCTCTTGCTATACCATAACTATATGATTAACATACTTATAATTAATATTTTAATGCCTGTATCTTTGCTTGTTTTAAAGATAAATTAATTCTGATTCGATATTATTGTAGAAATACATTTGAATTTGGAAAATTAATAATAAATTAATTTATTATAAATCAAAATCGTGGCAGTTAAGTTGGCAATATAAACGATCTTGGGCTTATTCGATAGGGAATTTAAAATTAGCTGGACTTTATTATTGGCGGTACTATTTTATCTCATCGAGGGAGCGAGATAACTCGACTTTAATGTGAGGGTATAATTTAATGGATTTAGATGAGTTTAATTAAAGTCGAGTTATCTCGCTACCTCGATGCGATAAAATAGTACCACCAATAACAAAGTCCAGCCAATTTTGAATTCCCTATCGAATAAGCCCAAGATCGTTTAAATTGGCCAACTTTAACTGCCACGATTTTGATTTATAATAAATTAATTTATTATTAATTTTCCAAATTCAAATGTATTTCTACAATAGTGTTTAGCGAAGTCTATATAACCAGAATCAATATTTTAGGGTGTTTTTAGGAAATACAAATTTATAACAGCTTGTTGTAGGGGAAAGTTTCGGAAATTAACAAATTTTGAAAAAGTACCAAAATGGACAAAATGCCTCCCTATATCTTTTGATAATAAAGATATAACTGGTATTCTTGGTCACACTCTTGTTCAGGAGCCCAAATTTACTGAATTTAATTAATTCCAGGTAATCTCATGAATTTTTGTGACCCTCTCTTGCAAGATCAACACTTGAATAAAGTTGTATGAAGATTTCCTTAGCAACTGTTAGGAAATCTAATATGCTGCACTAAATTTTATAAAACGCTTTTAAAAGATCAATTTAACCTTCTAACAACCTCTATGCATTTTGTTTGAGCTATCCAGATGTTCTGTAATTATATGATAATAGATGTCAGGATCGAGGTTTCTGAACCTATAATGAAAATTACCTGAATTCAAGCTAAATGAAATCATGATAAAACGAATCATTGTTAATCTCTAATATGTAGTCTCTATTTTTTCTTATTAGGCAATATTTGAGCAATAGTAATAATCATATTACTTAAGTTTGAAGAACTATATAATAGCAGTAAAATATGGTAGAGTGTCTACGGGTCCCAAATAATGGTGTTTGATGTTGAGAAATCATTATTTTATAGCTACGAGTTAGTAAAAATAATATGAGTAAAGTAGTTCATAATGAAGTAAAAAAATTTATAATATGATGAGAAGAAATAGTTAGACTCATTATTTGTTATCGCCTACAGTTTAAAAAGAAATTCTATTGGAAAATGTTAAAAAAGCTTCAAAAAAATATATTGTATTCTTCTATTTCACACTAGTGCTGATGTATTTAGCTCTAGTATAAATTATAAAATATCTAGTGTTATCCGACTACCTTTCTATCAATTTCTTTCTACAGCATAACTTTAAAAGTCAGTATCTGGCATTTTCATGGTTACAGATATTCTCTTAACTCTTAAATATTTAGTTTATTTGTTGCTTACCTGATGTAATATTAATAAAGAATATGGAGGATATTATACAACCTCATCCTTTTTAATTCAGGGCATTTATGCATGCCTTAAATATTTTAACCACTATTTCTACTCCAAAAATTGAATTTAAATTATCTTAAGTGAGAAATTAGTTGTATTTTCTATTTTATAGATCATTACATAATATATTAATTTCTCAATTGAAATTTTTATTCTGTTATTTATAGCTAATATATCATGCACACTTTTTTGACAAAGATTTTATAAAAAATAATTAAAATTGGCCGCTATGATATGCTGGGATGCAATTGAATGTTAATGCCAATTTTAAGTCAGAAACAGAACGCAATAATTAAACTAACAGTACCTATTTATATCTAAAAGACCTTAAAATGCAAATATAGTGATAATCAAAAGAAGGAAATTAGAAATTAAGCAAGTTCATCCATCCTCAAAATTTGATATGCTCTATAATTCTATAGGCCTATGATAAGATCAAGAAGCAAGAGCAAGCCTAATAATTTAAGATTGAGACGAGTGATGAAAGGCATTTATATATGTCTCCCATCAGTTACTTATTTAGAATAAAATATTTGCTACACGCATCACATTTGAAATCTAAGATAACCAGATATCCTAAACTACCCTAGAAGAAAATGATTTGATAAACCAAATTCAGGAGAACATGTAATTCAATACGAGGAACAGTATATGTGAAAAAAAATATGTTAAGAAAATCAAAGAATGTCTAGAAATTAAATAATAACTTAAAATCATGGAATAAATAGTTTTGAAGTTTTTGATAAAATAAAAACTCCTTAAGAATTGACTATTATTATTTACTCTTATTATATATTCCCTATGTCATCTATCTCATTCTCAATATCATTTCTGCCATTTCAGTATCGCATTTTAATGTGCTTAGTGAATATTTTCTCCATCTTCATCATCTATCTTTACCATTTAATACTATAAGCAAATTAAACCCCATAGATCAATCGAGAAGCGAAGATTGGAGTTAAGAACAGTTTGATGAAAAATTAATTATTATTGACGTACAAATTTAATGTCTGTACTAATTATTCAAACTATTGGATCGATTAAATGTCCTTTTTAAATAATATGATTATGTTGTGTAAATTTGATTTTGCCTAATTATATTTAATATCAAATTATTATTAATTTTTATTTTAATTGTTCTTAACTCCAATCCTCGCTTCTTGATTGATCTATGGGGTTTTAGTTTATAAATTTATCAATAAAATTTTTTATCCCCTTTATATCAATAAAAAGATGAAATCGTAAAATAAGAAAAAAATTGCAGCAATTTTTTATTATTTTAGCTTAGTTCATTGAACTTAATAGTATAATAAATTCTATTGGAAAAATTTAAAAAGGAAGAACTTATTGATATTTATAAAAAATTAAAGAAACATTTTTAATATAGCTATTTAGTACGATATCAATCATATTTATATATGTTTAATTATATTCAATTTATTTTTATCAGAATATTATTGTTTTATATAAAAATATGATTTTATTTATACTCTCATTTAAGTTATCATTCTGCATTTCTATCACTTTATAATCTAAAATGTAAATTACTCAGAATGACTATCATATCAAAAGATTTCTATTTATTTCATAAGCATTTATTAGTAATTTTATCTCTCAATTATTTTTAAGTACTTTGTACAATATTTTTTAAAATTGTATATAAAATTATATTTATTGGACAATTTTTAAGCAAAATACTCAGTAATAGGAGAAAAAATCACAATCAACTTGATTAGAGATAAGTAAGTCAAATGTATTATATTCTAAAAATAACATAAAAGTCAATGATATTACTAGATACTTGTATTTTAAATAAAGGTATATTTAAATTATAAGTGACCTTAATCAAAAAATAATATTTATAATAATTAAGCTTAGTAAAGTCTTAATTTTATTCAAACTCAATGTTTTTGTTGAAAATAAGAGTAGTTTTAATGCACTAATTATTAAGCATGAATTTATGAAATTAAATTTTAATTCAAAGATAAATCAAAACAGAAAAAAATTAACTTATTATTTCATTTTAAATGGATCACTGCGAATCGATATTTTTACTCTCATTACAGAAGGAGGTAGTCTCTTATTCTTTTAAATTATTGTAAAATTATCTCAAATATGATATATTCACATAACTTCCAGCTAATCTACTTTTATAGATGCATATTATAGAGAATAATTTCAGAATCTTGAGCACGCTAACGAATTCATAAAAAATGAACAAAAGTTTCCCAAAATTTCTTTTTCTGCTGGGCTAAATTAGTAGACACTATTTTATATTAGAATGATAGACAAAAGTTGTTCTTCACTAGACTGGAACAATTTAGGGAAACTCAAATATTAATTATTTATCTAAAATTAAATGAATGACAGTTAGTAATTCACGAGATATATTTTCAACTTTCCTCCTTTTTATTTAAGGATTTTAAGAGTTAAAACTAAACTTATTATTTAGCTATCTCTCTTTTATTTCAGTTGTAATTTATTTCTAATTTTTGATTTCCTAATATTTTTTATTTTATCAATATTAAATTGCAATTTATGTGAAATACAATAAAATTATAAGCAATTTAAAATTAAAAGAAGGGGGTGGAAAGGATTGTAAATGCACAATATTATAAAAACCAGAAAATATTAATTGAATATAAGAAACAATGATTGATGATCTAGTCAATTAATGATTATATTATCACTGATAATAATCATGACTAATATCACCCTCTTCCTTTTTAAATTGTCGTTTTGATGAAATTGGTCCTTTCTAACTCATGATATTCAGGAAAAGGGGCTTTTATCAAAAGATCATGGTTATAAATAAGGCAGTGATATTCATAAAATCCAAAGATTATAGTTATTGAAACACTTTCAAATGATTAAATTTTGGAATATGCCATCGAAGTATAAAAATAAATACTTTGAATTTTATTTAACACTTCTAATTAAGCATTTTATAACGACATAACAAATAGTATTAACTAAGTAGGTTTATAGAATGTTCTTGATGATAATATTGAAAAACAAAGAATAAAAGGTCAAATTTGATGGGTATATACCGACACATACACAAAGTAGAATTAAAAATGAATCCATTTCAAACATTCTTTAAAATATTCAACTAATTTAAATAAAGTGATTTTAAAAACAACTTTAATCTATTTTTAATTTAATCCCCGATTAATAGTTTATCATTTTTCAGCTCTAAATTTCTCAGACATTAATGTTAATCTCTGAAAGAATTCGGGCACCTAAATCAAGGCAGTGATTTGATATATAATAGAGGATACTCAAAATCGAATAATAATATTATCGATAAAATACATAAAAATAGGTAAATATGCATAAATTTACAAATAAAAAAAATTTCTTTTTTATTTTATCAGCAATCTTAAATATTTTAAAATTAAAAATATATTTTAAATTAATAAGTTTGATAAAAATGAAAATCTTCTTCGGAAAATAATTAAAGCCCCTCTTCTTTTGAAAGATTTCCCATTAAAATTGTCATCTTTAGCATGATTAGATAAAATGCCCTCTATAATCATAAACATTATTCTTAATTATTAAAACCATTTTAATAAAAGACCAAATCATTTTAAATTGTTATAAATCTAATGGTTGAAAAATAGGGGCTTCTTCAAGAGGCTAAGTGCTGCAAATAGACATGAAAAAAATTGGGAAAAGATAAACTGCTTATTCATTAGATCCACTCTAGATCTTTTTATCATGAATAAGTACTGGAGCTACAATACAAAATACATTAGAGGAAGAGCAGACGAAAAAAAGATGTTATAAATACAATGAGTAATTTATGCTCAATATTTGTATGTATGCGTTTGATTGGAAGAAATAACATATATTAAAATGAATAAAAAATATAATTTGAGGCAGTTATCTTTGTTGAAACCTCGACAAATTGAAACTTTTCGATAGAGTATTCTAAATTAGCTGGACTTAATTGTTAACTGTACCTCTCTTTTTTACCCCTGGAGAGAGATAAATCGATTTTAATTTGGGTGTTTTATTTAGTTTATTTTTTGTTAAAATTAAAATCGATTTATCTCTCTCCAGGGGTAAAAAAGAGAGGTACAGTTAACAGTAAAGTCCAGCTAATATTGAATACTCTATTGAAAAGTTTCAAATTGTCGAGGTTTCAGCAAAGTTAACTGCCTCAAATTATATTTGTTTAATTTAAATTTATTTTATTACTTCAAAATTGAACGTATTCCTAAAATATTGAGTATAGCTCAGCTCTCTAAGGTTTATGACTATTCTATAAACCATAATAGCTCACAATAATAAACTAACTCCAATAAAAATTAACAGAAATGTATTTTTTCATTATTAAGGGCATAGAATTTGACTCAAAAAAAAGATAGAATAATGTATAATAATTCATATTTATAGTCTGGGCGTATTAAGCTATTGAAAAAAATTTTGAAGATATGAAGCTTTTCATACAAGGATATTGCAACTTGATTAATCATGCATCACACAAAATGGAATGGATGATAAATTTAAGAGGGTCTAATCAACAACATTTAAACATGATCACTCTTTTCGATGAGTCAGATAGAGATATTATTGTTGATAAATCTGAGCACTCCCATTATAGAATAATACAGATATGTTTTTTAGATTATATCTAAACTTTAATTCAAATTTAAATTTCTAAGATACTGTGAATTTATTAATAAATTCAATATTATACTTTCTCTTATTTTTTATGCAATTTATAAATATTTAAAAAGGAATTGCGATGAATATTAGCCAAAGTTATCTCGCGAATAATTAAATATTTTTCAATTTCCATTTACTAATAAAACCAGTGATATATGTTCTTAAAAACTGTAGTTAAAATGAAGGATATGTCAAATTCTAAATGGGATTTTTAAAAGCCTAAATAGAGACTGATTTCAGGTTGTTCTAATCTTCCTGGGCACAATTATAAGTCATGCCTTTTTTTAATATAAAATTAAATTGTAAGCCGCAATCCATAAATAACAAAAGTGGAGGAATGAGATGATAACAGAGCGGTTTTAATATTTTTCGAAATTGATCAAAATTAGTTTATTCTAGTGGTAAGAATTGAAAACCAAAGCTTTTTATACTTTTTAAGGGCCCCCAACTTTCATAAGGTGAAACCTTAAAATTTTCAGAAATCTGAATTTTTTTCTTCACACAAAAATCTTTCTAAAAGTTAAGATAAAAATTCTAAAGAAAATAAAATCTTAAAATATTTAAGTTTTTATATAAAATTTAATTTATATTGGCCTAAAAGTAAATTTAAAGATCATTTCAAATTAATTGATACATAAATTTATATATTAATAAATTTACCTTTTTATTATATATTTTTCTGAATTCTCAAAAAATTCTTTTATTTATACAATATTCTTTTCTTAAATTAAAATAGCTATAGATATAAAAAAGCTATTTTAATGTGAAAATAATTTATAAAATACAATAAAATATGATTTATAAAAGCTTAATAAAAAATGGTACATTATTATGCATAACTGAAATTCTCATTTTCTATTAATTTGCCTAAAATAGATATTTATTTTATTATATGTAACCTTTTATTATAAATACCATAATTCAAACTCCTTTATTTGATGTTTTTGTTTTATCTATATAGTTTATGGTTGGATTTTTAAGACTTTTAACTATTTTTTTTTGCTTGTTTTAAAATAATTAGCTATTATAAATCTTTATAAGCACAATTCTTTGTTTATTTATAGTTTTTAATGTCATAATTTATTAGTTAAAGCAAATGAATTTTTATTTTTTGAATGTTTTTTATAATCGATATATCATCTTCATGGTCAGTAGTGTTCAAAAATTGAAACTTCTTAATTATTTACAATATTTGATTTTTATGATTAAAATTTTTATTTTTTAGTTACAATAATCCTTAATTCTATATTGAGAAATAATTTTTGAATTATTAATTAATTCAAGCATTGTTATTTAGATTAAAGGAATAATTTGGAAAAATGAGGGATTTTAAGGAGATTGATATTATTAATTCACACATAAAAGTAAAACAAAGCAAAAAAGAGTATTTAAAGCTTATTATAATGAATTTATTGAATCATAGTTATATTGCACTTATTAAAAATGGTAAGCTTGTAATAGTTTTATTAACTTTATAATATTGATAATAGTAGTTTTAAGAAAAATCAAGAAAATGAAATGTATCTTTTGGGTTAAAATATATAAATATCACTAATTAAACATTTATTATTCTAATTGATTTACAATTAATAACTCAATTAAGTTATCCATTATCATAAGTAAAGTTAATTAAGAATAATTCTGTACCAAATTTATTATGAAGACTTCATATGATCTAAATATTTTATAAGCATCAATATGTTTTTTATAAAAAGTCAATAATATAAAATTGAACTTAATATTTCTAAAGGATGTCGTTTTTACAATAATTGAAGCAATCATATTCTTTATAATTTAATTAAATAAAACAAAAGTGATTTATAAATTAAAAAAATATATTAATTAAAAATCCATAATGACAAAAAAACTACTATTTATATTATTTATGATCTTTCAATTTACTTTTTGGCCTATTTTATCTATTGCGTCAAGTGATTAAGTGATAATTATAATTATCACTCTGATTGATTTAAAAATTTGATGAATTATTTCAATAGTAAAATTTAAAAATTTTATCAAACTTTTTTTATATAAATTTACTTTTATATAAAAATCTTAAAATATTTTAAGATTTTATTCTCTTTAGAATTTTTATCTTAACTTTTAGGAAGATTTTTGTGTGAAGAAAAAAATTTCTGAAAAAATTTTAAGGTTCCAGTTTATAAAAGTTGAGGGAACCTCTTTTTTATTAAACTCAAGCAATTTTATTGCTTTTCTTCACTACTTTATAATTATTTGAAACTCAAGAATTGGCAACATAAGAAATTCCTACAAAGATTACAATTTAATAAACGATTCTTTTGTTATTTTTTTATAGTAAAACATTTTAAATTTTTCTCATATTTTTTCGAATATATTAATTTACTGTCTGAGAAACTATATTAGAGTTTAGAAACACATTAAATATATCTTTAAAGTAAAGTTTTTTTTTCTTCACAAAGAATATTATTTAATATATTTATGCACAAAATTCTAATTTGAGTCGAAGTGTCGTGAGACAATCTTCACAAGAAGCCAATATTTAGTTGATGCTCCTTAGTTCAAAGTGATCTCTAGAACATCATTGCACTCCTATAGAAACCCCTTAAATGATTTTTTAAGGTTTATTTTATATAGTAAATAATATAAAATCTCAGTTTTCTTATACCTCTCTACTATCTATAAAAATATTAAACAATTTCTTTTTGTTTTTGTGTTTTTCGGAGTCTAAATTATCACAATCATTCCGCTTGATCGTCTTTTTTTATTATCATTAACTGATTATATAAAAAAAATACCTATCTGTAAACTATTTTTAAAATTCTTTTACTCTACAATTTAACTGAAATAATTTTTGTAAATACTTTAAACTTCATTAATAAATAAGCATGAATTAGCCCAGTATTAATCAAGATAAGACCAAAATAGCACTTACGAATAGAATAGATCATGCAAATATAAATTATATGATTATTGCAATTTTGGTTAAAGTTTCTACAATTCTTTAGAGAGTTTAATTAAATGATAATGAATATTAGGCTATACAAAAAAATAGTATAAATTAGCCAGATCTCAGTTTTATGACATTCAATATGATAAATATTTGTTTGAGGGCTTTCAGAATCAATTGGAGCATGTTATATTTATTTAATGTTGAACTGAAATAATACTGGGGCTTAAGCCAGCCAGATATAGATTTAATCAGATAGTTTAATGCATTGATTATTTTTCATCCTACTTAATCTGTTCAAGGAACTTAATCCATATACTTAACGAAATAGCTTGAGAGCCGTGCTCGTTCACATATTGCCTTGGGTAGTACTTATGTAGTCTTTCATAACTTCGTGTGTGGTTCATAAGAAAATGGTTCTAGATCTTATATAATATTATGATATTGCATTTTTAATTCCAGTTATTTTATCATAGAATTGTAAATATTTTGCTATTTCATATTCAATTTTTTTCGATTCCTTTATCATATAATAATGCTTTAATCCAAAACTACATTTTATTTGATTTAATTTCCTTAAATTAGAGCAAAAGTACTTATTAATATTTATACATTATAAATTATTATTTTAGCTTTTTTTTCAAAATAAATAAAGGGCAGCAAAGCGAATATCCTAATTAATAATTAAATGACCCAGAGTGGAAGAAAAAATAACCAATCATGTAATTTACTTTTACTTGTTAAGTTTTTTTTATGTTTTGGAATTATTGTCAAATGTCAAAATATTTGATTTACTTAAAGCGAATATCAAAACTATAAAAGATATTGACCATTGAATTTAATGTAAATGAGATACTGTCAAATATAATAAAGGGTTACTAAGAGCTTTTAAATAGGGTATATATGAAGGGAGTTGATTTCTTTAAAAATGTCTAGTTAATCTTTTGCCCTTTAAAGATAGCAATTTTATTAAGAAAAAAAGAAGTTGTAATACCTCTTTAAACTATTTAATTTAGTTTATATAATACTTAGTTCCGCAATGTTTTGGTAAATGGTTGCCAAATTCATAGAATGAGAAACCATTCAATAGTCTTCAAGTTAATATAAATTATCTAAAAATGGATCAAAGTACATTTTATAACTTATCTGCATTATTGATGAATTGAAAGGTTTTAAGCATTAAAATTAAATCAATAAATAAATTAATCTTAATAAAATAATAAATTTTGGATTGTTTAACTTTAAAGATCTCTCGAAAAGTATTTCAATGAATAATGGTAAATCTGTTTTATTCCACTCTGCTAATTTTTTTAAATTAAAGTTAAGGTGATTTTTATTTAAGCGTAAAATCAAGTTTTAAAACATATCTGTACTTTTCATTTTTTTAATAATGAAAGATTTCTGGATAAAAATAGTACATATTTAAAGCAAATAAGACTGTTAAAGAAATATATTGTATAATTATAAACTTTAATCTTAAATCAGAAAATATAATTTGAAGGATATTGATGAAGAAATAGAGGAGAAGTATATTAAAATGAAAAATTTAATTATTTGAAAAGAAAAAAATGCAATAAAAAAACCATAAATTCAAGTAGCTTATGGATTGATGCATTTATGATAAATAAAAAGAAAATTGAAGAAATTAAGAATACAATTAAAATTAATAAAAATACTTTTGATGGAGACGATGGTGGAGAATTTACGCTCACATAAAAAGTAAGTTACAAAAATATATCTAAACTTTTTATTTTTATGAGATTCTACCTTTTTAGAGTAGCTGAAGACTTGGAAGGAGTGCTCAAGAAGACAATTAAAAAAATTATGGCATGATGATGGAGATATTTATGAGGGTGAATCAAAAGCTGACAAAGCTGTATGAGTTATTAAATTTCCATTTTATTATACAAGTATTCTTATTAATTTTAATTTTTATTATATTCTTATTATCTTCTATTTTTCTTATTTATCATAAATTACCTAAACTATAACTGCAGGCAATTCCATTTAAATAAATAAAATATATTTTTTCATAACTTTTATTAATTACACATATATACAGATATCGCACAAGACGACTAAAAAAAATGCTTGCACTGAAATTTGTGGAGATGGTAGAAAAAAATTAAAAAACACATATTGAGAAATCCTCATTCAGTCGTTGGAGAAAACTGGTACTTTGAAAAATAGTTTCAGGAGCAATTTAGTCTGTTGTATCGCAATACTCAACAAAAAGTTGAAATCAATAGGGCGAGTAAATATTTCTATAAATACTAATGCCATATTTAATAATTAATGGCCCCTATTATTATTTTTTGATGTGTAATTAATAAAAGTGATTATTATAAATAGAGATCTCTAATTAAATTTTGATCTCTTTTTAATTTCTCTTGCCTTAAGCGATTCACTACCACTACACTACATTTTTACATTGCAAGAATAAAAAAAAATATTAGAAATTTATAACAATCAACCAAAAGGGGGGGGGGTCTAAATCGATGCAATATTTTTTTCCCCAAAAAACGTTAAAATCCTAAGTCGGTACATGATCAATTTTTTACATCATTGATCCAATTAATCATCCCACCCCCATAAAAAGTATCATTATTTATTGAAATTTTCTTCTCATCTTTTAAATCAAACTCCTTCATGAATTCTCGATCATATCACACTAATATTTTATTAAAAAATCATATTATTATTAAAATAATAATAATAATAATAATAATAATAATATTATGATCAAATATAGGTCTCTAGGGACCACCCATCTAAAATATATATTAATATATAAGGGTCAGGCCCTTTTAAATTGGTTTTTGTTAGATCTTGTGGAACTGTCTTAGGAATTCTACATATACTGTCTTTGTTTTTTACTCTTCACGTATTAGTAGGAGGTGTCTTCTCTATCTTGAATTAACCTTTTTTCTTCCAGCTGTTTTCTTTTTTTCTAATATTGACGTAGTTGAAGTACCAAATTCGACTTTAAAAGTAATTTTCAATCTCATTGTTAAGCTCAATTTTTCTTTGTTCTATTTTGACTTTGACCCTTTTTTCAGGTCTAGAACAATGACAAGATATTGTCAAAATCTGATTGAGTTAAGATAAAATCTTTTTGCGCAGAGTCTTAATGTTTTTCATCGATATGGATTACTTTTGCCAAACTATAAATTCTAACGTCAAAGATTTAGGCCTTCTCATATATGTTTGTTAGTATTCTGTGATAGAACTTATGAGGGTTCAATCTGATTATCTTTGGTATCTCTTTGTTGAGTATTTGGTTTATGATAAGATATAATAGGAGTACCGGTGTGGGACGTATTTATTGTCATGGAGTCTAAATTTAAGAATGAAGTTTTTCACTATTTAGTAGTGAAAATGGAGTGGAGTTAGGATTTTTCATGGTAGTTTGGTTTTGAGAATTCCCTTAATCCTGTATTGATATTGTTATGTCAGAGCTAGGATTAGAAAGTATTTCAATTGATTCTTTTTAGTTGTCAACACTTTAATGATAAGGCTGATCATCATTTTTGACAGTATAAATTTAGTTACTAAATAGAGGGTCTTTTTGTCCGGGCTTCTGGGTGTTGTTTTAGGAAATAGATGGAATTTAGCAAAAAAGATTCTTTAAATTGTTTGATTTTTTTTAGTAGACTTAAGTTTCATGTTTCTCTTTGGTTTTAAGTTTCGTAACTTTGAATTTCTTCTGTCTCTGTTTTTACAACTATAGATTTTCTTGTTCCAATTCTTAAATTTGTTTGTTGATTATTTGTTCCTTGAGTGTAAAATATTTGGTAGGTATTTAGGTTTTGTGCTTTAAGTTGAAGTGAGGCTTAAATTCCGAGTTATCTTCAATGTCCTCGCTACCAAAATATTAACAGTCATCATCACTCCACTCTGATTCAGAGTCAAATTCAGTCTCAGATTCAATACCCACCCTTAATTCTTCCAGTTATTGGATGGTAGTAAGGTATAAAAAAGTCTCTGTCATTCTTTTTCTATTTTGGTAGTTAATAAGAGGTATCACAGTCTTCATAGATGTAGTCATAGATGAAGGAGATTTCTTATTGATCATCTCATATTTAGGTTTAGGAATCTTGCGATTCCACTCGTCCTATTTTGAAGTTAGATTTGCTTTAATAGCACAGTCTGTCAGTGTTATATCAATTTATTTTCTAATAGATACTTGTTATAAGGATTCTCAAAACTTCTTTCACGGTTCTGGAAGTATCCCTAATTTTTAGATAAATTTAGTCGTGCTTGTGAGGCTATTCAGATATCACAAGTTAACTTCTAATTTAATGAAAAATAATTATCATATTATATCAAAAATATTTTTTTCTCTGGGATAGATATTTGATATTATTATAATTATTAATGCTGTACAGAAATTAATACTGGGTATTAACCAACCAGTTTAAGGTAAAATTTTATGCTCTTTCTTCCCTTTATATGTACCACGCAGCATCCTGGATATTTGATATAAGTAAAATAATCAAATATGTTTTCATAATAATGTTATTAATTCTTAATCATCGTTAAATTGAATATTCACATCTTAATTTGAAAACATATTTTATTATTTTACTAATATCAAATATTTATCCCAGAGAAAATAATATTTTTGTAGTAGTAATATGATTTTGTAATAAAAATATTAGTGTCATATGATCGAGATTTCATTAAGGAGTTTGATTCAGAAGATAAGAAGAAAATTTCAATAAATAATGATACTTTTTATGGGGGTGGGATTATTAATTGAATCAATAATGTAAAAAATTGATCATGCCCCGACTTAGGATTCTAACGATTTTGGGAAAAAGATTTTGCATGAACTAGGGCCCTCCTCTATTCAAAATTAATATTAAAAATGAAATTTTGTTTTATTAAACTAGCGAAATGAAAACTAGTTTTGACAAAATTAAATTTCTTATAAAATTACTTTTACTTTTATTTATGGAATAATATTTCTCTAATATTTTTAATAATGATTTTTAATGCTTTGCTCATATCTAAATAATAATAAATCTATATAAAACTCCATGATTCTTTTAAGAATTGAAATAAGGCGTTAAAAATAAACAGATCAAGTTTGATTGCTGAAATAGAAATTATTAGAATAATATATTAATTACAGATTATTATCTGATCAGAAGTTAAAATTGATTCCTGCAATATTTAAAATATTAGTAGGATCATCAAACTTTAAAACTAAAACCATCTCTACCAATTAAAAATTTATTTTTGGCTATCTCTAAATATTTTAGCAAACAAGATAACAATGTTCTGTCTATCAATCACTAGTAAGTATTTTTTTCATTACTTTCTTCATTTTCATCTATTTTTTCCCTTATTGTAATTCTTAATAGAATCATGGGGTTTTATAATCATTAAAAAGAAATGCATTTATTTGTCAAGATTGACCTCATCTATGGTTAAATTCATTTTCGGGATCCAAAAATACAGAGAAATTTAAGGCAAGCCTTCAAAACCTAGATTTTTGAAGTTTCACATTATAGTGTCCCTAATTAGAGATGTGTCTTGCTCAAAGTTAAGTGTCAAAAATATTTCCTTCATTTTATATAACATATTTAATATGAGTTTAAAGCAATCTCAAATCACCAGAATAGTATTTTATAAAAAATCTTACTTTATTCCCTTCATGGCCTTGTTAAAAGTCATTTTGGACAACATCTCAAAAAATACTCTAAACCATTTTTCTGTCTTCAAAGAAAGCCAAGAATCTGAATTGAATTATAAAAACTGTTTGACCACTCTATTAAAATTTCCATTCAAATCTAGTGATACTCTATAATTTTATTTTGAAAAGGATATTTCAGAAAATTATTTTATTGAAATGTTATTTGCCTAATTTATGTGTTTTATTATTTCAATCAGAATATTTTCAATATTTTAAATGATTTTCATTGTTAAGATGATTTTAAATGATGGTCATTATGTTAATTATGTATACCATTAATATTTGTTTAATATTGCAGGAATACATTTGAATTTGGAAAATTAATTTGAATTAATAATTAAATAATTATAATTCGTGGCAGTTAACTTTGTCCTAGCCCATTCAATATGGTAATTGTTTGATAGAGAATTTAAAATTAGCTGAAACTTACTATTGGCGGTACCCCTCTATCGCATACCTGAAGCGAGATAAATCAACTTTAATTTTGTGTGATTTGTTTAGTTGATTTTAATGCTTAAATTAAAGTTGATTTATCTCGCTTCAGGTATGCGATAGATGGGTACCGCCAATAGTAAAGTTCAGCTAATTTTTATATTCTCTATCAAACAATTACCACATTGTATGGACTAGGACATAGTTAACTGCCACGAATTATAATTATTTAATTATTAATTTAAATTAATTTTCCAAATTCAAATGTACTCCTACAATATTAATATGCTGATTCTGTCCACACCCAATAACTTTTACTGCACCTTCTTTAACAGCAGAATTGTACAGCCTCTATTATTAATATGGCTTATTAGTAGTTAGTCTTTTTAATCTTCATTTTTTACTGCAGAACTAAAAAGAAATATACAGACTTAGATTGGAAGTAATTGAGAAAGTACATCAATCACATAAAGGCAAAATTACTTACTTTCATTTAATTACTCGGGAGAGGTTTTTAGAAATCTTTTTAAATAAATTAAATCATCTTAGCTTAGATATTTATTTTAAATAAAGCATAAAATTTAGCTTTTTTAATGGGTGCATGCAAAATTCCTAAACTTTTTATTGAAAATATTTTTTCACAATTAATACCGTCTTTACGATTAACTGTTTGATTCAAATATTTCTATTACCTTCTCTTTCTTGAAAAATGAAATTCTTCTTAAAGTAGTGGCACTGATAAGCAGCAAATGCCTGATTCATATAACATACTAATTACAATACTATAATTTAAAAGAAATTATTATACTTATTCATAATTAAAAAGTCTCCATTTAAATTGTATTTTTCGATATAATAATTCTTTTTTACAATTTACATTAGTCTAATAAATGAATTTATCTAGGAATTTAAATTAATAGTTAATTAAATACGCCAAGATTTGAACTCATACTGTAAAACAAGACAATAAATTATGCAAGAAATATATAGAATAAAAAGCAGTTTCATCACCAACATGTATATATTAACGACACAAATTTGTAAAATATGGGGAGCTGCTCCTTCAATTAAGAAGGCCAAGCTAAGAATGACAGGATCAAGATTGATTTCCAGTAAGTAACTGTTAAAAGGTGGAAATAGGCTTCGTTGATGCCAATAAACCTTAAACCGGTGAAAAGTTAAATGGAAAAGTTATAAGAGAATCTATTTATTGTAAAGTATATACTATCGAACTAGAGCGTCATAAAATGGTGCAGTCTACAGATTGCATTACAATGAGTGGCCACTTTCTACTAAAATCTGTATCAATTTCCATTTAAGCTCTTGCGATAGCCATGTAATAATAAGCAAACTAAAATTTTGAAAAAAATTAATCTCCCTAAGAATATTAGTTAAACTATGATTAAAACGATTATATATTAGAGATCGAGTCTAATAATCCATAAAGAAAGTTCTATCAGAAAAGGAAAAAGAGAATTCCTTGATATGGTTACAACCAGAGAAAAACATAATGGACAACTGACATATGGGGAAGAGTTATTTTTTCATATTACAATGATTAAATTTACATTGCTTTGTTTCTTAGATTCTTTCATATTTCTTAAATTTGCATACTAAAAACTCTTTTAAAAATTATTTATATAAAATATTTAAAAAATCTATAGAATTTAATAATCATAGACTAAGTATATATAATTTTACACTCTAATTTTGCTTAAAATACTATTTCATATCTTCAAAAAATAATATAACCTTTAATTATATATTTAAAATTTCAATTAGATTAAAATTATAACCTAAAATCATAAAACATTTTAATTAGCAACTTGGATGAGCGAGCATATTACAGGCAATAAAAAGGGAATATTTTGAAACAATTATTCTTGCTATTTCGTTGTATATCTCAAAAATATACTTAATAAATATAAATATTAATATATATATATATACTTAATAAATCAATATATATATATATATAAACAATTTCCCACTTAATATATGAAGGATAGAGTATTTCGAGAAAATGAATGATTTGAACTACAAATTCCCCTAATTAATAGACCGTTCTTACTCTGTATCATAATTTTTATTGTTTTGCTTGATTCTGCATCTAAACTATAATTTATAAGTTATTAAACAGTTAATGTTTTCAATGTGCTTTGTCACAACATCACACTATCTTGGCTAGATTACACATTTAGAAAATAATGATTAAAATTGTAAATTAATTACTAATACAGCTGTCTAATTAAAATTATTAATGAAAATGATTGATAAATCAGTTTATGTAGTTATTTGTTATAATTGTCTAAATTAATAATAAAAAATAACGATTAAAAGGAACTCTTCTTGTTCTTGCAGGTACATTATCTTTAAAAAATGCCCAAATAGGATTAAATCTTTATTATACTGTGTTAAAACCAGCTAGACACAGTTATATCTGTTGGTTAATGACTTCAATGACTTTTTGCAAAGCATTTGAAGCCCATGCGGGAAATTCATTCTTAGAAGCCACAATCATAATTACAGAGAGCAAAATAAGGCAAAATTGTAAATAATAAATTTGGTAAACTCCAACTCTGTACTCCTAATAGATAATTAAACTATTTAAAATTAAGCAAATTGAGAGGTGGTATGTTGATACAATTAAATAAATGAGATATTAAATATTTTAGATAATAGTTAATCCAAATTTGAAGAAAAGTTAAATGAAAATAAAAAAGAAAAATGGATGAATTGTTTATGCATGATAATCTTGCAATAATGGTGATATCTCAAAGTTTCAAAGTATGAAAATGGGTAGCCTCATTTTCGAGCACTTTTAATCGTAAAAAATACAATTTCTAAACTAAATTACTTGGACAAATTCTTGTGAAATTATAAAATATACAACTAGTAGAGTGACTATCAGTAGCTATAGACGAGATATTCCTTATTCTATTTCATATTCTACTTGTTATTGGCATTCCTTAATATAATTCTATGATATAATCTTGTATCTTACCAATCAGATTAAATATAAATATAATTGAAATCTCTATTATTTTCAATCAGTATTGAAATCATTTGAAAATGTGGAAAACAATTCTTGCTTTCTAAATAAATATATATCCCTAATTATTTTGAAGGAATTTGAAGTTAAATCATAATAAAATTAATAATTTATTCAAGCTTGAGCCTTTTACAATAAAATGTGCACTGTATAGTCTCTGCTATAATTTTATGTTAAGTTATTAAATAAATGATGAAGCCAAAGCAACCTGAAATATATCTGAAATCCTTGAATCTAAAATAAATTGAATAATTAGTTAGGATATTCTATATGAGCGAGCAGTTTTGTAAATTATTTTATTAATACTGCCATTTTTAGTGCTCTATCTGTAGGCTAAAAAGTCAAAGTGTGACAAGAACTCCTTTTAAAACTTCTATTAACAGTAAATTAAATAAATGACTCTTATAATTTAACTAGTTTCAATCTATATATGTTTCTATAATTCTTAAAAGAAAAGAAACGTATGTGTGATTCAAGAAAATGAAGAGGTTTATTTCTAAATATAATAGTTATATTTAAAAAACTTATACTAAATAAATTTAATTAATGAATTTAAGTTTAAATAATTTTATAATCATAAGTATCATTATGTCATTGTAAATACATTTACAATAAATCCATTTAATTACATTATCATTTTAATTAAATTTAATAAATAAAAAACAATTAAAAGCAGACTAAGATTAAATTAAGGTGAGAAATAGGTTTGATTTTAGTATTAAACAGTGATATGTTAAAAATTTATTTGATTTTAAATCATTCATCAAGGTGAGAAATTATATTTATTTTCATATAAATTAAGATTTATTAAAAAGGGTTTTTACATGAGATCAAATGAGAATGAAATCCTCTGTTTTCATTCTTATAATTAATACGTTAAATTAATCTTTACTGTTCAATAAAATTTAGTTTAGAGTATGTTCTATGATAATGGAAAATGCTAATATCAATAAAATTTAGATTTAAATTAAGGGAATAAAAAGCCATTTTCTCAATAATGATAATTTATAGTACTGCTTAATTATTATGATCCGATTATTATTGCTTAAATCTGGTCTTCAGCAAGAAGGAATGAATTGGAAAAAAGATAAGTAGTATTTCTTACAAGTATCATTAACGTATGATTTGCTCAGAGCAGCACTGATAATTTTTATGATTTAAAATTATTATGTGGCTTTCTATAGCAAAACTAACAATGTTTCCATCTCTTTGAGATGTTAAAAAGCCAATATTTGTGTATTTAAAATTGATTTATCTTCCTTATAAGCAAGGTGAGAATTATGCGACTCTAATTTTTTGGCTGTTTGTAAGAATTTAATAATGAAGAAATGGAGAATGAGATATATTCATACACATGTATTCATTCTACCTAAGCAGTAATAAGTTTTTACTTATTTGCCTTAATGTTGTTACTTCTGTGGAAGGGAATGTTATATTATTTAAAGAAACAAAAATTCATTCACAAATATGATGCTTTGTAACATGAATAGTTGTCAATTATAAAAAAAAGAGTTTATCAAAAAAAAAGTCAATCTATGGTAATTTAAACCGTTAAATGTATCTAGAGTATTTATTGATAATCAGACTGCTATAGAGGATATCATTTGGGAATATCTCAAGAAGAAATTTCCAAAAAATTAAGAAATGCACAGTTGTACCCATATGAAAGGCATTAGGATGAGAAAAAGATAAAAATGCCTAATAATCTCTATCTTTAGACACTCTTTTATCTCCTAATTTTATCTTCATTTATTTTCCACAGACCATTCGAGAATAAATTGATCATTGTAAATGGATTTTTAGAGGGACTATAACTGTAAAAGTGCATTTCCTAATATGCTGGAATTCACCGAGTTGTAGAACATTGTATATGAGTCTGACTAGAGAGATAAGTCGAGGCAATTAAATGAGGATGAGTTGATAAATATTGCCAATCTTAAACAATTAATTAAAATATACCAAAGAATATATTCGATTAAAATGCTAAAGAAAAAGTTGTTATTGTAAATAAATCTTACTGATTTATCCACCGAGCAACAAATAAGAGACTTAGAACTTTATGATTCAATTGTTTGGCAATTTATTATTTAATAAATCTAAATAATAAAAAAAGCACTATTTACAATTCATTAAATAGGAAATAAGAATGGACAAATTGTCGTATGATGCTTATTAAAAATTAAATGTAAAATCCAATAAATATAACTTAATTTATAATTAAAAAAATCAGCATTTGAAAATAAAGGAGGAGTATAAAATAGAGCTTAAGATGTAAAGAATTGAAAAGAAAATGGAAGATTCATTTTTGTAAATGGTATTAACTTTTATATTAAATAGAAACATAGGAAACATAATTAAGATAGGTGATATGCATATTTAATTTATATATATTAAATTATTCTAATCAATTTTCATATATATTTTCATAATAAACATTATGATTGATAACAAAATCGTGGATAAACACAGAGAAAATAGATTTTGTTGAAGGAAATGCAATTGAAATACTCTTTAAAGTCGAAGTCTCCATCACATTATTGAATTAAAGCAGAGAAAAGGTCTCATTGATTAGATTTCATTAATTGTGGCTTCGAAGACTGTAAAAATTAGGAAGACTAATTAATAGCAACTTCTGAAATAATCAGTTGTAATTAATGTCCTTAATTGCTATATTTTCAACAATATATTATCATATTGGGTTCTGAAATTAGACTTCATTCTCGTTCTTTTGCATGGTATTATACAAGCTATAATAATGCAAGAATAAATATAAATATATAATTTAAAGTAAATACTTTCAATAAATATTAATGAAATTGATATATGTTTGAAATTTCTTTTGATAGTGTTTTTATATATTAATTTGATTATTCCTCTATTTTTAGTTTTCTCTGGTCACTTTCTATGGTTGCTTTTTTAGTGAAAGCAAAGCTTATGTTCAGGAAAAAATCCATTCTTAGCAAAGATTTATTGTTTGGCTTGCAAAAGGTGGAAAACCCCGAGTGATACTCTGCTGAAGTTGTCTTATGCAGGATTTTTCCCTTGCTTTTCTTAGGCAAAAAGAATCCAATTTGAGATCCAAGTGGTCTGTCTCTTAATTTCTACTCTATCCTTGTTTCACTTAACCCCAAATTGTAAGGATAGGTATATCATTCAGTTTTAAACGATTTATATGATCAACGGTCGACGTTTTTGTTGGCGTGGTCACCCTATAACTTGCCTGACGTATTCTGAGGAGTTTCTCAGATCTGGGATTATCTCGGAAAAGCCAATGGCCTTCACGGTTTCATTATTTCTCTATTATTTCAAAAAAGTTTGTATAAATTATTGTTTTATAGGCATTTGTAATTATAACATGACATAAAATCTAAATTATCAGTATTTCATCAAACATAGATAAGTGAAATAATAATTTTAATTTATCAAGTGAAATTTAATTATATTTAATAACTATTAAAGTTTTAAAAATAATATAATTATAACCACAGACAAAAGTAGCTTAATTATTTGTAATAAACATTGCATTCAGTATATCTTTATAAAAGTTTTTTGCAATATGTATTTTCACAATATTTCAAAATTACGATCTAAAGAACTTAAAACAATTTTTAATGGTGTTTATTAACTAAATTATTGTGAATATATCAATTTTATGGATTGAATTTTTAAAGAATCCTCAATAAAAAAATATTTTTTTTATCAAGTAAATATCTTCACATAATATTGTCCTCTAGAAAATAAGTTTCACTTGGAAATTAAATATAGTTTAGAATATCAAATCTAACAGATAAAAGTCTAGAAACTATAAATGATAATACAAATCCTAATCTAAAAATATTATAAAAAAAGAATTTATGATGAACATTGATTCAAGCTATAACTATAGTATTACCGAAATAATGGAGTTTTTTTTCTTTTCACATTCTTAAAAACTTTTGGGCTTTAGGTATATAGTTGATGTTGTAGTAGATGTAGTTGATGAAGCTGTTGATGAGTTAGGAATTTAATGGCATGAATATAATTCAAAATAATAATTAGACTTAGAAGGAATACTAAAAAGTGTTATGTTTAACACTCATATTATTTAGGTTACATAATCCATATTAAAAACCTCAAAACCACTTAATGATGTTTAAAAGTGCTTTGATTTGTAGGGTATAGTTGGGGTCTTATTGGTGTTAGTAGAGAAATTAGGCCAATTTGCAAAATGAGAAACAGAAATTAGCAAATTTTAGGGTCTATTTATGATGAGTAATATTTAGATTTACTACTTTAGCTTAGGTATGGTACAAGTATTAATATAGACTTAGTCAAACCTGCAATGAATTATGCAGCTATAGCAAAGCTCCTGTGCAAGAGTGCCTCAATAGTTAGGTATCATTGCTTGTTGGCTGTTTAGCATTATAATTCAGGCACTTGAAAGCATCCTGCAAGAAAATAAAAGTTCCTCTGCGACTCTAAGACTTTAAAGTATTGGGCACACTTTCCATTAGACTAATGAGCTGAGATGTTTCATCGTAAGTTTCATGACATGCGTATCTCTCTTTAGACTTTACCCAATATTTATAGAAGAAATGGTATTACTTTCAAGACTGTCAACAAAGTCAAGAGAGTGATTGATTTTACAGTGCCATTTTATAGTAATAATTTTAGCTATTTTTATATGATTAAATGCAGAGACCTATTGATAATAACATCAAGTTCATACATACAGATGAAGCTGTGTTTACCTTTAACACCTTTATTAATACGTCATGGTACAAGAAGTATGATAACATAGAGGTTTATGACTAAAATTTGAAGGTTGTCACCCATGCAATTTTAGCTGCATTAACGAAGATTCAGGCTTGAAAGTTATGTGATTTATCCTCGCTCTATTATGCGAAAACAGTATATTGAGTTCTTACATAAGCTAAGAGATAAATACAACGATCAAGAAATCATAAATTTGTTGATAACCTCTCAGTTCATAAGACTAATGAATCTAAGAAAGCTTATGGATAGTTAAACATAACTCCTGTATACAACTTTCCTTATAGCCAATAATTTAATGGAATTGAATTTTACTAGAGTTAAATCAAGATTTTCTACAAGAAGCTACTGTTGTATCATCTAATGCATGATTTACCAATAGATAAAGTAGACTTAATACAAAGTAGTTGCAAGAGAGGAATAAAGATAAGACTACGATATGTGCAAGGAAAGGAAAAATGAATTTTTGTTAATAAGTATTAGACTTTAATGAATGAAATAGTTCACCAAAATAATGGGCTTAAAAGAAATAGGGTTCTCTTTCTTTTCTTCTTCTTAAGTTTGACAGGCCCTAGGTTTTTTCCCTTACTGCCGTCTCCTGCATCAATATTCATATCTTTCTTGTTTTTATATTTTATGATAAAGTCTCTTGCTAACTTAATGAGCTGTCTGCTGTTTTCTATCTCTATGAACCTTAGCATGCTCTTTCATAAGATATATACCAGTGCCAGATTATTTTACAAAGTTATATGTCAAAGCTTATTTGAAAGATAAGAATGATTCTTAAGTTCCTCTAGCCAAGCAGAGCTTATTAGAATGCCTTGCTTCTTAATATCGTTTCTTATGCGCTTCTTCAATTATTTCTTTGAGATACTCCTCTTTGATTGTACCAAGAATACCAAAGAAAAAGTTCCTCTCTGATATTTTATTAGAGAGTTGTTTCTTGGTAGGAAGGTAAACTACCACTTCCTCATCTTTCATAGCATCTTCATAAAGATTATTTACCTAAATCTCAGGTTAGTTGGGAACTTCTATTAATTTAATCTCTTTATTTTTAGAAGCTTTCTTCTCCTCACAAAGTATTGCTTTAAAGAATGAAATTTTGGTACATTCCATCTTTGGAAGGAATAAACCAACAGTATAATTTTTAATAGTCATCAAGATATCTTGCCAAGTAAAGTTAGGTATCGATAGAGATCTTCCTAAATTCTATTCTGAATCTTGATATCATTTCTTTAGCCTCAACTCTTTTCATTTGATCATTAAGTGATTGCATCTTTGTTCATCTTCCAATTATTAATTTCATATTATAATTTATAGACTTCTTGATCCTATAGTTTACAAATTTACTAGAAATATGGCCATCTTATAGGAGGTCGACTATGCAAAGAAATGTGGAGAAAGTTTGCAGAAGTTGAACAAACTGCAGAGATGGAGTTCCATTTTTATCAATTTAGTTGCCTTAAATTAGTACTAAACTTTTTTTAATTTAATTAGTATTGGTACTAAATTAGTTTAATTTTTCTTGGTACCAATTTAAAACTATGAAAACTTAATTAGTGCATAGTTTTAAACTAATTAGGTTTTAATGGAAAAGTTCAAAAATTGTTCAAAACCTAATTAGTACCTGTACAAACCTGAATATTATCTAAGTTGGTACTAAAATTAAAAATATACAGCATGAAATTAGAAAAATTTTAGTTATAAAATAAGTATAAATATGATCTTCAACACTTCAAAATCAACCATTATTGTTGCTATCGAAATTACAATACCGAGTAACTATAAGTTGTCAGGTTTTAATAGCTTTATAATAGAAATTTAAATTTAAACATGACGGCTAACTTAAATCGTATAGCAGTCTCTCTTGGAACAGGATAATCATAGTTAGTTGTTGGCTATACTAAAAAGCTTAAAATTATTATCAGAGGGAGGTAGAGTTAAGAGCTCTTGAATTTGAAGCAAGGGTTTTTATCATAGAATTCTTAAACCAGAAGGAGTACGCAAAGATAGGAGTTTAAACTTAAATTGATTATGTTAAAGAAGAAAAAGATCAGCTACCAGTTGAAAAAATAAAAAGGTTTTAATGTCAAGACTGCTAGAATTTTTTCTCAACTGAATAAAGCTTGAAGAGGCAAAAAAGAGATTCATTCTGGAAAGGCTAAGGTGTATTTCAAGCACGATAAGTTAGATGGCAGGTATTAGTGCACGATATGCATGAATTCATATACTTACTCAGCTAAAGTTAAGAGTCACCTGCAAGAGCATCACTTCGTGAATTCTTGATTTAAGATGTAGAGACTAATTAACTTATATCAGCAAAGAATAAATCAAATATCCTTGAGTCTCAAAGATAATAGCAGGTAAAGCTCAAGAGGATGAAAAAATTTGAAACAATGAATCAACCTGCAGGAAATACCTTTCTTGCATTTTTCTAAGAGAGAGCTATGTGTATTCCTGCATTGAATGCAGTTGATCTTAGCAGTTTTCATAGAAAATTATTTGATTATAAGCGTGCCTAAAAAAGTAAAGCTCATAGTGGTTGATGACTGTGTATATAAGGTTTACCCTCTCAGCTATCTAATTAAGAATGAGTGTACCAGATTGAATATGCTATCGAATATATGGTTCTAAGAAAGGCATATAGATGATATTGCTAGAACTTACTAAAGATAGATGGTGTTATTTTAGGCTATGTTTTCATAGCTCTTAGACAGAAGAAATTTTAAATGACTCTTAAAGACTACCTATATCATAACAGATACCCAAATGATTTGAATGATATTCTATCCAATATGATTAAGGATGTCAGAGAGTTGCATGAACCTGGATATGTTCATAGAAACTTAAAGCCTGAAAATTTTATGTTGAACCTCTGCCCTTTGGAAGTAGTTTTCATCGATTTCAATAAAGCATTACGATAAGAAAATACAACCTAGGTAAGGTTCTGGTACCCCAGGATATTTTCCAGACAGAAGAAAGTGGACTAATGGTTCAGCATAGTGGGATTTATGGGCAGTTGCTGCTATTATATTAGAGAGCGATATGGAAAGTATGTCTTACTTTGGCACAAAGCATGAAAATTAATCAATTAGCTTAGCTTGGAAACATATAAAGTAGAAAGATATAAGCGAAGAAATTAGAAGTTTAGTCGAGATGATAATAGTAAGAGATTCTCACTATCCTAGGTAATCATTAGACGATGTTTGAGCCATTTTTAGACAGGCAGATTCAAGAGGTACGACAAAGACAAGCAAATAAAATTCGTTTGATTTAAGTCAACTAATATTCATTAAATATAAATTAAATTCATATGAAGACTGTATTTTCTCTTCTAACCAATGAAATCCCAAATAAACCCTACAAATCAAAGCACTTATAACCTCATCAAGGGGTTTTGTTGCTTTGATTTATCTAGTAATAAATAAATTTTTAATTAAAAATAAATATTCAAATCTAATATTGGAATAATAAATTTTCAATCTAAACTCGAGATTATAAAAAGTTTTATTTAGGTCAACAATATTAAATCTAATAAAATTAAACATAAACAGAAAATAGTAAGGTGGAAGAGTAAGATAGAGTATTATTACAAATGCACATTCATGTAAATTGGTAAAAAATTTCAGCAAAAAAAACAGTATAAATTTTACACAAAAATATCCTGATGAATAAAACACTGTAATATACATCTTAAAAAAGTATAATAGCTATAAGTATAACTTTAGCAAACAAAAACATATGATTATTTTCAAAAAATAGCTAAAATTCATATATTTTCAATTTCACGATTTTTTGGTGAAGTCATTCATATCAATACTTTTTCAGAAATTAAATAAGAAGTAATATAGCCTATAGAGATAAATTTGATGGTAATTTCTATTTTAAAAAATATTTCTCCATTTAATAAACATAAAACTATCTTAAATCAGGGCATTAATAGTTAATTACTGATAAAATGATTATTCATAATGTTAAAATAAAGAATATCTATATTTGATTAATGTATTCTTGTCTCACTACTAATTTAAAAGAAAACAAATCTTATCAAGTTAAACACCAATAATCACAAATATACTCATTCAAAACGGTTTTAAATGAAATTGTCAACTTAATGAAGCTTATTCACATCAATTTGGAAAATTCCTACTCTAGATATATTTAATATTTAGTGAATACCATTAATTAACAAAACAGTGAATGGATACTCAAACAACAAAACATATAAAGAAGACTCTATTTTTTTATAAGTCACAAATTATTCATTCTCATTAGTTGTCTGAATCTTCAAACTTTGTACCTAAACTCTAGCCTACTGTTATTACAATTCCTTTAATCCCAATTTTATAGAACATTTTTGGACATTCTTTCAAGCAAAGTATTAAGCTTCAAAAAAAAAGTATTATTAATATTCGAAATCATGATAAATTAATTTTTAAAATATATAACATCAAAGAAAAATTGGCTAACTAACCACATAATTCTGTAAAAAATTTAAGCTATTAAACATAAAAAAAATATTCATAAGCTAGTAAAACATCTTTCAAATTTTTATCAAATGATAAATACTTAGAATAATATAAAATATTTACTTAAACATAATATTAAGCAATATTAACAGAAATACATTTTATATTATTATTAGAATGATAAACTAAAGTTTCAGACTAGAATTAGGTTGGAAATAAATGTACCATTAATGTTTTGGAAAATAAATAAATATATAAATATGTTGCTAAATTTTCACAAGATCTAAACGGATTGTTGTATGTGCATAAGATATTGACTATAAATATGATAGCCTTATTTATCTCGAGAAAAAAGAAATGACTCATAAAATTGAGGTAAAATAAAGTTAAGTAAATGCAAAATCAAAGCAATTATAGTTGGTATCTACATAATATATTATGTAGTTTTAAATTCTTAAGATATTAAAGAATCATCAGGTAAAAGGATTTTATTTAACATTAAACAAAAGTTATTTTAAAAACGATCATGGATATTTATTAATATTAAGTGCCCATTAGACAGCTATATCATTATTAATAAATAATATTGCTAGTACTTATATTATATTATTATATTGAATAATGAAGTAATCATTTGAACTATAAATCAATTTTTTTTAATTTATTGAAATAAAATACATTGGAAAGTGAAACCATAATAAAAAAATAGTTAGTTATATCATGGAATATCCATAAATATCTGAAAAGGATAAATAATAATTTTTTTATAAGAAAATAAGATAAAATTTATTTAAAACCAAAGATTATAAGTTGAGATGATAAATAGTCACAGATAAAATGCTTATCAATAGATTAATCGTGAGTTTTCCATTATAGAAAATTCTAAATTAAATAAAAATCAAGGATTCTGTGCAGTAAATACCTGATGTTTCTGATACTATTGCTAAATAATCAAATAAACGTAGTTTTCCATAACAAAAAGAATTTTTAATCTGATAAAGATTAAGAAAGCATTCATTATAATTATTTTTTATGTCAATAGGTGAGGAAGGTAATTTTTTATTATGTTTATTTCAAATTTTAGATAAAGTTCTTATGTTGAAGTACCATGTATTGATTGTGACAAAATTTATGAGCAAGATTATTATAAGCAATAATTATAGAAAAGCTTACTTTATCTGAAAGGGGCTAGAATTACATTTATTATTTAGATACATTAAATAATTGAAGTTTTATTGTAGTTAAGTGAATTAAATTTGTTAGAAAATATCGTATTCAATAGAAATCTAAAATAGACTTTAATATTAATTGGTGCATTCAACCATCTCAGATATAAATCATTAATATAAATAAAGAGGAGTTCACAATAAGGTTTTTAATATGGGAATTATAAAAATATATCAATATGCTGAGTAAAAATTAATCTTCCTGATATCATATGATGGAAATACTCTGATTAATTTTAAAACGATGGAGTTTTGTAAAATCGAGAGATTTACTGAAAGTTTTGCTGTTTAAAATATTTTATTTAATAAATGAATTGAAGGTTGAGTTTTCTCTAAGAATTTAGTCATTCTTTATAGCTTATGAACAAAAGGATAAGCTTAGCATTTAGAAATTCAAGCATATTCTTAGTAAAATAATATAACTACAGCGTTAATATGTACACTTTAGACATCCAAATTTAATAGTTTCTCAATTCATGAGATCTATAAACCCACAGATATTTACAAAAAAAAGATTGAAAATCATAATCTTTTATATATGATGTTGTAGTTGGTGGAATAAAAGTGATAACAGGATCTATTTAAATAATTTACTAGGGAATAGCACTTTAATTCTTCTAATGTAAACGATTCACCTAAATAAGATAGGAAACTTTATGAAAATATTATCTTTATAATATCATTCATAGACTTTCAACTTGCTTCCAGTTTATATATTTTGATTTCATAAAAATTAGCTTTAATATTATTTTAATCATTTGCTTTTTTTATTAAATGAAAACAATTTCAAAAGAATATTTAAAATTCATTACATATGATTTTTTAAAAATATTAAATTGTAGGACCTCAACTTATCTATGTTTAGTGCAATAAATTCTTTAGCATAATTTTCTAGTTTGATATTAATTAGTTATTAATTTCCCTCTGATTAATTTGATATAAGACTTAATTATTTTAATTTTGTTCCCAACTCATATTAGTTTATGGCATTTGTTTATCAATTTTTTTCTGAATTATTGGGGGAATAATTATTTATGAAACTTTAGCATTTTTATTTATTATTATCTGGTTTAAAATTCCCTTATTCGAAATAGAGATTTGCAATTTAGCTAGAAGTTTGATCCAATTTTTTGTCATCCTCATATATTAAAAATTAAGAACTGACTAATCATCGTTAGTCTTTTACTGTATCATTAATAATATTATATATAAATAACTACATTTTAATTTCGTGAGAATGATTGAGTTGATTTTGAAAGTTCTGTTTTACAAGAGTATTTCAAGTTTAAATCTGATGGAGCCTTTGCTTTGCTATTCAACCTGGATATCAATCACCAGCTAGATTATATTATCTTGTTTAATTTAAAATAACAAATCTCAGAATAATGCTATACAATTGTTGACAAGTCACTTTTAAGACACTGCTATGATCAACTTAGCTGACTTACCAATCATAATCTTACTACAAGTTGAATTCCATTCAATTTATTAGAGCAAGAAGTGCTTCTTTGCATTGGTTTATGTAATTAGTTTACTAAAAAAGCACAGGAACAAATTTCAATTCAAAATAAATAAATCAATACCTTAATGTTCCTACTAATAAAGAAAAAATGTATTGTAAATAGGTGGTAATTACAATATAATATATTGAAACTGTAACGTAACCTTATTTTTCAACTCATAACTGGCAAGTTTAATGATTAAACGAGGTGATAAGATCTGTTATAATTGACATCCTAATTTTGCATATGAATTCGTGTTTAAAGTATTCATACAAAAACATTCAGTTATTCAGAATAAATTATGAAATTACGGTAGATATATTGGACTGGATTTCAAATTAAATATTATTGTTAATAAACTAATGTTTTCAATTAAACATTGTAATTACTAATATTAAAGGCAATTTTAATTAGTTTGATTTTAATATTCATAAGAAACATTATTTTTAAACTATGAAACTTCATACTAAATTTTATTATTTTTAAATTGAAAGATAATTAAAAATATGAATTTTTAATCTAATTACTAAAATATCAGGAATCTAAAATCTTTGATTTCTATATTGCATTTCTAAGTAACTGAACATTTAATGATATAAATAGACTGTAATTATTAATGATTTTAATAGTGGTTTTAGATATAGTTACTAGGACAAAAAATAAATAAGCAAGTTATTATGATTACCAGCATTAAACTTTATAATAATTATTCCATAAATAGTGCCTATAAAAATTAATAAAAAAACGGCTTAATTCTGCATAATTATAGTATAATTCCTGAAAATTTCAGCTAAACCCAATTGTTCACTATATAGTGGATTGTTCTTGCCATATAAATTGAAACTTTAAGATATCCTCTTGATTTCATTATAACAGCAATTATTTTGTATTAAATACAAATCAAATCACTAAATCTGATTATTTTAAAATAATAAATAATATTGCTATATTGGTAAAATACAAAAGATCAGGAAAAATGAATTGTTTTGAAATATAAAAAACTGCCAAGTACTATAAATAATAAAATTTAATTCCACTCATTAAATATAAATATAGGAAAAAGAGTGTTATAAATTAATTATGAAACTCGGAATGTTTGAACGAATTATCTTTGACTTATTCTTAATTTATTTATTTATGATTTTCTCAAACTAATTCTTATTCTGCGAAGCAAATAAACAACCTATAATAAATGTTCATACTATTATTATTTTCAATATTTTGTAAAAACAATTAAGTATTAAAGAGAATTTATTTAATCGCGCAAAACACAGACGAAGTCTTGAAATATATTGATATATAAATATTTATTCAAGTAGACTTAATTACTTTAGATTATATTAACTGAAAAAAAAGTACTAACTAGTAATTCATAGTTTGTATAAGTATCTGGTTGTCGAAAGTGTTTGAATTCAATTTTCGGTTTTTAAATCAATTTTAGATTGAATTATAGTATTTATAAGTTTATTCTGTTAATTGATATATTTAAAAATTGTTTGTATTTTAAAAATTCATGATCGATATTAAGGTGCTTTATTCATTTAATAATAAATTTTCAAAATCTTCATGTAGAAGCTTTCATGATAATGTAATCTTATATTAATTCTTCTCAATTATAGAAATTAAGTAACTTAAGATATGAAAATGCTTTAACAGCAGTAATGTTTAATTTATGCTTCTATTACATCAAAATCTTTTTTATTCTCTATGAAAAGTGATTGGGAAAGACATTAAATTCAATATGATAGAATTGTTCATTGACATAATCAACTTGTTTTGTGCATCAATCATTCTAGATATTGTGAAGAACTAAACCATAATATAAGAAGTAAAGTGTAAGATTTAAAAAAGTGCCAGCACAAAATAAGGATAGGTTATATAATTTTCATTTAATTCGAGAAATGTTATCAATTCATACTTTACACGTTGTGAAATATAATAATATATAGGAATATTGAAATGAATAAACAATCATCTGTGAAGTTCACATAAATTTACCAGATATATTCTTTTAGCCAATCAAATTTGCAATATGCTCATGTTTTAATCATATTTAAATTCTTGAAGTCATACAATCAATATATTTATCTTTTAATATAGTGAATCGCTTGAGGCAAGGGAAATTAAAAAAAGAGATCAAAATTGAATTAGAGATTTCTAATATATAATAATCAGTATTATTTATTACTAATATATGTATAATAAATAGGGGCCATAAATTATTAAAGATTAGAAGAATTTACCTACCCTACTTTTCTTGGTTCTCCTGATTATATTGCTCCTGAAGTTGTTCATGCATTATTTATTCCTCCAACGACTAAATTAGTAGTAGCTCAATATGTGTTTTAATTTTTTCTAAATTTTTTCTTCCATCATTTTCATTCAAGATAACGAAGTCTTAGTTTTGTCTTCCTCGTCGCTCAACATATATTAGTAATAAATAATACTATCTTATAATATACTTGTAATATGATATAAAATTGTATTAAAACATATTTTTACTAAGATCATTATAAAATCTGATAATTATATTAAATAATATACTTTTGGAGAGGTAAATTAATTAAATATAAAGTAAATATTTTCAAAATTAATGATAAATAATTAAAATTTAAATCATTTAAAATTATCTTTCTTAAGTCAAGTACTATATTTAAAGTAGCATTAAATAATAATAAAAAGATATTATTAATAGGTGGCACAAACCTCTAATCTAAAATATTTTAAACAAATTTCAATGGTATAATATATTCATATTACACTATATCAATATATTTATTGATTAATGATTAAAATCAAATAAATTTAACATATCACTGTTTAATACTAAAATCAGACCATTAATCTCAGTCGTGACTTAGACGTATCTGAGTGAGTTATAGTGTCTATTCCGTGACGTGGCAGTCATAAAGTAGAAAACTAAAAAAACCATTTCTATTATCATCTAGTTTTCTTCCTGAATCAAGATGTCGGCCAGTTATAACCTAGAGAGAGCTCGCAGATTCGACTAGATGACAGGGAATGGAGAAAAACGCTTACCAGTACTACAGCTTCTTGGAAACGTAATCCCTATCCTTTCGCTGTGGTAGCTTCAGCACCCTAATCCGGTGAGGGAGAAAAATCCTTATCGTTGGCTTCTATGATTTTGTTTTATCACTTTTTAAAGGAGAGCGTACCTGCATCCTGATCCCTATTTCGTAGTAAGCTAAACTAAAGCCATGTGACTCATCTAATGCAGGGAAATCTTAGGACTCATGCTAACTCGAGGAGTGAATAGCTGGCAGATTGAACCCCGCCGATTGGCCCCTTAAGCATCCGCCCAGCAACCTCCTACTTCCCCTCAGTAGGCCTATAATAGAAGTCTCTATTAGAAAGTCCTAGGTTAGATTGGTACCTCACCAAGCAATAATTAGCTTTCTAATTTAATAATACAATATCAATATTAATCATTAGATTAATCTGTTTAAAAGTAATAATAATATTTATGTATTAAATTTCTTAAATATTAACAGCAGCTAAAATTTGTTGTACATTTTTTTAATTACTGATATAATTATTGAATTATAGAATATTTAGCAAGGAAATGGTAATAAAATTTTGATTTGTAGTTTAATAAATAGCCATTAATTTAAGAAACGGCTTAATAAAATCAAAGGATTCATTTTTGTATGAACTTCAAAGTTAAATATGTATTTTGATTATTAAATTTTCGATTAATACTACATAATATGAATCAAATTTATTATGAAAAAGGTAAATGATAAAAGTCTTAATAGAATTTCTCAAGTAAATAAGAATTTGGACATAAGTATTATAAATTAAAGAATTAATAATATAAATATAGAAACTAAAGTAGAAATCTATACATACTCTATTTGTTAAATAAATTAACTTTTATAGGTCATATAAATGATAACGCCAAGTTTATATTTACACTTTAATTTATTAAATATTCTATTAATCATATAAATTCTGTAAAAACATATAGAAGATGAATAAAAATTAGTAAAATTTAGAATTTATTACTATTTTACTCAATCAAACAAATTTTGAATGTTTTTTTTAAAATATAATTTTCCTCATACATATGATACTCTTCTTTGAACTTATCCTGTCTCTACTTCTCCGCCATCATGGTGATTACAATCATGCACCACTTTTCAACTAACCCATAACAATCAAAACCCCAAAACCCCTTAGTGAGGTTTATAAGTGCTTTGATTTGTAGGGTAAAGTTGGGGTCTTATTGTGGTTAGTAGAGAAATTAGGCCAATTTGTAATATGAGAAATAGAAATTAGCGAAATTTAGGGTCTATTTATGATGAGTAATATTTAGATTTACTGCTTAAGCTTAGGTATGGTACAAGTATTAATATAGACTAAGTCAAACCAGTAATGAATTATTCTGCTATAGCAAAGCTCCTGCGCAAGAGTGCCTCAACAGTTAGGTATCGTTGCTTGTTGGCTGTTTAGCATTATTATTCAGGCACTTGAAAGCATCCTGCAAGAAAATAAAAGTTCTCACAGCACCATATTGACTCCCTCTGTGACTCGAAGACTTTAAAGTATTGGGCACACTTTCCACTAGACTAGCGAGCTGTGATGTTTCATCGCAAGTTTCCTGACATGCGTATCTCTCCTTAAACTATAGCCAACATTTATAGAAGAAATGGTTTTACTTTCAAGACTGTCAATAGAGTGAAGAGAGTGATTGATTTTACAGTGCCATTTTATAGTAATAATTTAAACTATATATATGATTAAATGCAGAGAGCTATTACTAATAACATCAAGTTCATACATGCTGATGAAGCTGTGTTTTACCTTCAACACCTTTATTAATAAGTCTTGGTATAAGAAGTATGATAATATAGAAGTCTATGATTAAAAAGTGAAGGTAGTCACCCATGCAATTTTAGCTGGTATAGGTGAAGATTCAGGCCTAGAGAGTTATGATATTCACCCTCGCTCTATTAAGCGAGAGTAGTATATAGAGTTTCCTACATAAGCTCAGAGAGAAGTATAGTAACCAAGAGATCATCCTGTTTGTTGATAACCTCTCAGTTCATAAGACTAAGGAGCTAAGAAAGCTTATGAAGAGTTAAACATAACTCCAGTTTACAACGTTCCTTATAGCCCCTAATTTAATGGAATTGAATTCTACTTGAGTTAAATCAAGACTAACTACAAGAAGCTGCTGCTGTATTATCTTATGCATGACTTGCCCATCGATACAGTAGACTTGATTCAAAGCAGCTGTAAGAGAGTGAGCGTAGATAAGACAACA